>PVLC010001208.1:37360-152857 GCA_004027655.1 Graphiurus murinus | reverse complement strand
CAAACTATGGAAGCAGCCAAGATGTCCAACCACAGATGAATGGATTACAAAACTATGGGATATGTACACAATGGAATTTTACTCAGCCATAAAGAAGAATAAAATCATGTTCTTTGCAGGGAAATGGATGCAACTGGAAAACATTATGTTAAGTGAGATTAGTCAGTCACAAAGAGTTAAGAAACATATGTTCTCCCTATTATGTGGATGCTAGGGAGAAGATGGGGCATAGGAGGGTCTCCAGATGAAAAGGAGAGATCCTCGATAAGCAAAGAAGTTGATTTAATTGTAGTGGATGCATGGGGCAGAGGGACACCCTAAAGCACATGATGTCCTTACACAATCATATCAAGGTCACTCACTGAAGTGAACCTGAGGGGGAGGGAGGGGGAGGGAATGGGGTGGGAATTGGGGAAGGGGTCAAATGAGAATTGTGTGCAAATATGTTGTTAACAACTAGTACTTAACAAAGATGTATGCGATATTGCACAAATTACTACAATAAAAATTAAAAAAAAGAATAAATAACATAGGGTAGGTGCATAATAAATACTGCATAATGAAATTTAATGGTGTAATCATTGGAGAAATGTAGTTATAAAATACTTATTGTAATGAAACCAGCATATATAAAAGCAAACAACTTTTAGAAAACAGTTTGACAACTAGAATAGTTGCAGAAGACATGGCCTTCATGAACGAAGAAGCAAAATCAGAAAGAGGAAATAGAAGAGGTAAAGGATCTAATGGGATGGTATTTAGATTTTACAAACTGAGGTCAAAAAGGAAGAAAGAGAAATTTGTGGAAGAAATACAGGAAACTGATATACAGGACCAAGGTTAAAATTCACAGTGATGTAGACAACAAACTTGAGAAGTTCTCTCAGAGTTCAGGGAAAAAGAATTTATCAATAAAGGCCAGAAGAATTAGGTAGATGTGGAGGACATAAAAATCAAGATAAAATTAGCAGGATGATAGTGGTTTCTGGGGAGAGAAACAGCACCAAGGTACCAAAATCTCAAAGTTGAAATAATGCGGGAGGAATCTACTTGAATCTAAAAAGTAGGTGAATTTAAAGATTGACATGGTTTATAATGCTGGTTAAGACACATACACAGTCATATTCCAGGAATTTTTTTTTAATTCTAAGAATTAAAATAAGCCATAGAAAATTATGCAAATATCCAGGCTGGAAAAAAATCAGCATTATCATAAGAGACCAAAATATCAGGTTGGCTTTAGATTTCTACTTTTTAACACTGAGGGTTAAAAGATGATGGAATAACATTTGTAGGATTTTCATAGAAAATACATTTCAATTTATGGATTTTTAAACCTGGCTAACTTTTCCTTCATTATTGAGACTAGAAGCAAATAGTCCTAGAAAATGTAAGTATCTAAAAAGTTTACCAATTATTTTTTGGGAAAAAAATTTTTTTTGGAAGACTGTCTAATTGTCTTGGGGCAGAATCAATATTATGAACTCTTGATACAGTGCTTTGACACTCTTTATATAAAAAATGTTCCCCGGGCTTCTGTCTCATCCCCTATCCAGTCTTCTGGTTCATCAGAAGCTGCATCTTGCTCTGCCTCACCCCAGGGCAGCACATATGGCTCTGTACTCTGTATCCTTGCTATTCAGAATCCCAGGGCAGCTCAGCAGAGCCTAACCTCAGCATGTCTCTCTGTCTGACTGATGCTTTGCAGCCAAGTTGATGTGACTGTGCCCCAAGATGATGCTGGGGAAGTCTTACAGGCAAGATCCAGGCAGAGTCCTACGTGAGCAGTGGGGCTCTGGGTTTCCTTGCTTTCTGCCTTACTCTCATTTCCCTGTAAAGCTGCCTCCCATATAACTCCATCCATCTGTACAGCGGGGCTGTCCTTCTCAGCCCGAAGGAGGGGAATCTGGCACTTCTGCATTAGAAGGTGGGATTTGCTCTTTCTATCTGTGTATCTCTTAAGTGAAAATCTGTAATCTAGATGGTAAAATAGTTGGTTTGGGGTATGTTAAATTATGGAAGATGAGATTTAGATAAATCTTTCTTAAGGAAATACCTGGAATGGCAAGGTATTGTCCACTGTAAACTCCGATTTTTGAATTTCAGAAGTTGAATTTTACTTAATTTTCTTCCAGAGAGATTGACATTTCATGCTAATTAGGGATTATTAGGGTGAAGGCCATTTACAGAGAAAGGCAATTATGTTACCATGATACCCTTATATTATGGTCCTATATTTATATATTTTGATGTAATAGGCGTGTTATATATAAGTATATAAAATTCAATAAGCTATGAACCATGATTATTTCTGGGTAATACCATATAATAATAATAGTTATGAATAGTTATATTAATAATTATTTTCTTTATATTATCCTGACATTTTATTTTTCTTAATTTACTTTAATGCATATGTGTTACTTCTGTAATAGCAACACAGTAAATATTGTATTAAAATATAAAAAAGTTACATGGGCTTATAATAGCCAAAGCAGACCAATACATCACATGATTCAGATTATTATTAGTGGGACAGAAATGTAAAATTCAATATATGAATTAATCTATATGTTTAGTAATTAAAATATAATTTCCCTTAAAAAAACCCAAGAATGTTTACATCTAAATTATCACAACATTCAGGAAGAAAAATCCACTCTCTTTTTCATATGTTGCCATGACTATTCACAATACTTTTACCAATATGTGAAAAATTTTAGGAAGTGATTATTTGATGCCAATGAATACTGTTTCCTCCATATGTTCATTCTTTCTTGAAATTGAACTTATAGCCTGTTTGCTTCTCCTACTGACTGAGGCTAGCTCTGGAGGGAAGAACCTAGAATTGTGTTCTTAAGCCTGGTTTTCATCACTGTCTCTCTCTCTCTCTCTCTTCAAAGGAGAAGAATGGAAGGGTGTTACAAAACAGCAACCATAGCTTGTTGGGAAAGATGAATCACCGCGTGATGAATCAAGCCAGCGCCACTGATGGTGTCCTAAATCATAACAGTCCCTTGTCAAGGGACACCCCACAGGAGATTTAGGACTTGGCATCACCCATCCGTCTCATCCAGTGTGCATTACGGGCTCATGTGACAAGTGATACTTTGGGAGTAAAGAACTCCTGGGGTTCTTATCGAAAGCTTCTCTGACTAATTAGAAAGGAAGAATTCCCTCTGCCTTCCCCCAGAGCTGTGTTGCTATTGTGAGGTGCTATAAATGCATGTTTACACACATGTCACTGCAGCTCCATACAGCTGTTTAGAATAAATAGCCAGCTCTCTGTGGACTTCTCCATCCTTCCCCTGGAACTAACTAAAGGTCAGCTGAGCAGTGCATCAAGAGTGCTGTTCCTGAAAACTTCTGGACTATGAAAACAGAAATGACCTTCCATGTGGGGGAGAGTGCTGAATATATCAGTGACTCATAATCCTACCTGGCCAAACACCCATGTGGAGAGATCAGTTGCCTAGTGGGTTTCTTCTTTCTGTTTTCTTGGGTTTCCCCTGAGCATTGGTGCCTAGGAAAAACCCTAGGGCATGCCTATGATTCCAGTACTTGGGAGGCTGAGAGAGGAGGTTTGAGGTCAGTCTCAGCAACTTAGTGAGGCCATCAACAATTTAGTGAGACCCTGTTTCAAAATAAAAAATGAAAAAGTCTGGGGGTGTAGCTCAGAGGTAGAATGCCTCTGGAGTCAATCCCCAGTACCAAATTAATTAATTAATTAAATAAATTATAAAGCATTGGGTTGAGGGTGTAGCTCAGAGGTAGAATGCCCCTGGGTTCAATCCCCATGACCATCAAATATCCTGGTCCTGCTTTAGGATGGAATTTTCCTGAACTCCCTGGTTTTCTCTCTGTTGGTTCCACTCAGTTCAGTGCTAGTCTTAAAGTGGAGTCAGTAGTCAGAGCACCCCTTGTCTGTCCCCTGACGGCTGGAGTTTCCATTCACTCTCCTCTCCAGCCAATTTCCCCAGCTCACTTTAAACTCGCAATTGTCATCCATCCCACTCTGTGAGCTCCTGCAGACGTGTGAAGACAGCACCCAGCAAATTGGTTCAAAAACTGATGATGTTAGGCAGAGTGTGGGTTATTTTCAAAACAAACCAGCTGAATTCAGTCAAGCAACTGAACAGTTACTAGCTGGTTGGTTGTGATCCAGCCATTGGAAAGGTTGATGCCTTTCAAAGCCATCTGTGCAATATAGACTCAGCGCTAGTTTCTATAAACTGACAGCCTTCCGATCACTCCTCTGAATTGGCACATTAATGACCTTTTACCTTTGGTGTTTTCATGCTCCATGGTATATTTCATTGGGGAATTAATTGTTCCTAATTAATTTTAAGGTAAAATATTTTTCACTAAGTCTGATTCCACTTACAATATGACATGTTCTTTCGGTATGATAGAATTATACAGGGGCAAGCAACTTCAACTTCTCAATCCTGGGTCTGGAAAGGGGAAATATAATTTGCAATGAACTCATTTCTTCAATTCCTCTTTCTCTTCCTTTTTTATTCTTCCATATCTTCTTCCATAGGCCATTCATGCTGTCAATACTTAATACTACTAATATAGATATCAGAGCGAAAACCTTGCTAGAGATGGGGAAAGAATGTGAATCGCCTTCTTCCCCCTTTTCCAGGTCTAATTTTAAATATGTGAATCACAGTTCTAGGAAAATACACTAGTAAAGAAAGAAAACACATAGGAAAGGAAGAAAAAAAATTCCTGGCCAAATTTCTACCCAGCCTCTGCAAGACATCTACCAGAAAAGCTAATAACACAAGACAATGTCTGACAGGTTGATATTTTGAGCTTGCTTTCCTGAAAAATATTTTGGGGCCCAAAATATTTCAGTGCCTACCTGCCAAGTGAAATTCTCAAGGAAGGCTCAGAAAGGACAATGAAATGTGCTTAGAAAAAAAATTGACTATTTCTGATCCTGTCAGTATATTCTATAGCTCATAGAAATGGTTGATTTAAATAATCTATTACAAGGCCTTCTCAGGAGAATAGGACTTCTTTGCTGGTTGGACTTGTGTTCGATTTTCATGACTCACTATACTTGTTTCTTAATTTTATTTTTCTGCTTACAACTTACCTTAGCTCTTTGTTTTCTGGGGACCCTTTAATAGGGTTCTGCTCTCTCTTCTCTAAGATGCTTGTTGCTTCCTAGGCTGCAACCTGGTGAGAAGAGAAAGCTACACTCCTAACCTTCTATCACATACACTGGGACCCCTCATACCTCCTGAATCTCTGTCTTTCCCTTGGCATGTCCCACTGGTTCAAACATAGCATCTTCTTGCTAGCCATTGACTTTTTTCTGCAGCCCACAGCAGCCTGCAACTCCCATGGGCACTGTGCCACTGACTTTGATCTCATCGGTCTTTCCACAAGTGCCACAACTGCCTTGTTGGTTTCTCCAAAGAGTGGCTGCTGTGGTTCAGATATAGTTTGAGTGTGGTCCCTTAAAGTTTCACGTGCTGACAGCTTGGTCCACACTGGCATGTCGGGAAGATGATGGAACCATTCAGATGTGGGGCCTGAGGGGAGGTGATAAAATCACTGGCAGCTCCATTCTCCAAAGGGAGTAATCCTGGCCTCCTGGAGTGAACTAGTTCTCATGAGAATGTGTTATTATAAAGTGAGATCACCCCACATGCTTCGCTCCTTCAGCCCACTGCCAACTCCCTTTTGGTTTCTCTGCCATGTTGTGACACAGTTGGAGGGGCCCTCACCAGAGGCCAAACAAACTGGGACCACTCAATCTTGGACTTTCAACTTCCCTAAGTGTGAGCTC
Source organism: Graphiurus murinus (assembly GCA_004027655.1). Lineage (NCBI taxonomy): Eukaryota > Metazoa > Chordata > Mammalia > Rodentia > Gliridae > Graphiurus > Graphiurus murinus. The sequence continues at coordinate 147,051 of PVLC010001208.1, read as the reverse complement.
ATAAACATCTGTTCTCTATAAAGTACTCAGCCTCAGGTATTTTGTTATAGCAATAGAAAATTGACTAATAGAGTGGCCTTAGACTTTTTGCTTTGTACATATCCCACTATTGTGGAAAAAAAATACACTGGAAAGGATGTATAGAGCCATCATCTCCCTTTTGGAGCTTCAGGTCTTGCTGCTTCTATGAGGAAAGAAGCTCTGGCATGGGTGGAAACACCTTTTTCCTAAAGAGATGAAAGAACATGTATTTAGAGGAATGCTGGATACTGTACAGCCATGAAAGAGATGTGGCAACCAGATACCAGGGAGCCCAGGAGGGCCTTTTCTTAAATCTGGCTTGGAGGAGTATGCACCTTCCCATGACTTACTGTGCTGTTTGCCTGGATCTGAGAAACCCTCTTCTCCAGAGGCTGATGATGGTGCTCCCAGAGCAGTAGCTTATATTCCTGCACAACATCTGTTTTACATTCCCACTCTCCATAAATGTGCATCGTTGGCCACTTGCCTGCACTTGCTTCTCCCTCCTCCTTCGGCTTCCTTCCCCTCCCCAACATAGCTTTTCTCTCTGGAAGAACAAGATCATTTCTCTCCTGAACAGGTCTACCCAGAGAGGAAAACACTGAACAGTACCAAATGTGGCCTTTGGTTTGTGTATTTCCTACATCCACACACAGGAAACTGGCCAGAGAATTGCCTCTAAGGTTCCTTTTCATTTTGTGGACATGGGCCCCTGCATTCCTACCCTGCCAGTAGGGCTTTAAATTGCCTTTATGACACTGGTTAAAATGTTATGGTCAACCTGGGCAGCTGTGCATGGAAGTCCAAGAGAACTGAGATCCAAGTTCTTCTCTCTCCCCCTCTCCATACTCTCCACATTCACTTCTAATTGGAAAAATGAGGGAGGGAGGTATGGTGAAAGCGGAGATCCTAAAATAGGTCAGGCCACCATGCAGGTTCCAAAATAAACGTCATCAATGCCAAGTCACTGAACCGTAGAGCCCGAGCTGACAGTGTCTCATTTGCCTGCTGCTTTGGACTTGGGATTTTAAAGAAACAGTGAACCTCAGTGTCAAGGACTCACAAAAGAACCTCAGAAGAGGGGAGGGAATTTGGGGGTGAGTTGGGAGAGAATGCTGGGTAGGGGAAAATGAAGAAAGCCCCTGCCATACTAGGATTTTAAGTGCAAACCAGAATTTGCCCTCTGTAATAATCCACGCTGCTATTTCTGGTTATTAATATGGGGTTTGGAGGGGACTGGAATGAGGAAGGAATAAATTCATCCTTGCCCTGGTGCGGGCTTGAACTTTATGAGGATGGAATGGTAAGTACACAACACAGGGTTTTATGCATCAGCACAACTTTGTGTTAAATTGTTCTCAGTGGGTCTCTTGTAGGGGAATGCGAATATGAATGGCCCCCTTGTTCTGGAGGTTGAATTGCAATTACCGAGATGTGATAGGGAACCTGGTCTTAACACTGCCCAGTAAAACAGTATTCCTCCACTTATGTATGGCACCTATGGTCCATTTAGTTTCATATACACAAAGTAATCTCTTTGGTAGTCAAACTCCCATGAGCCACCCAGAATACAGAGAAGAAAGAACTCTGTTGCCTAGCAACCAATGGAACATTACAACACTAGATAAATGGAATCAATATTGCTCTAAATATTGAACCCTTAGATGATGGAAAAACCCTCAAAGCCATGTCCATAACTCCTCAGCTCTTTCCTTCCCCACATGTAGCTGCTGAGTGGGACCAGCTGGTGTTTTGACAATCTGCAGAGACCTACAGGGAAGGAAAGGGCAGCGTGCTGAGTTCCACAGGGAAACCCAGCAGGAATGAGTCCAGGAAGGAGATACTTGAAGACTGAGTCCCTAGGAATCTGGAATCTCTTGTCCACCCTGGTAGCACTGGGTGTTCTGGAGTAAGGTCATTGTCCTGAGGCCCTAACCTGCTGGCACCTAATCAGAAGTTGTTAAAGTTGAATGAACTGGACCACTCTTTTTATAAAGAACACCTACAGTTGATTCATATGCTCTTCATGATGCTCAGAAGACCCTGCCCTGAGGTTCTCCTGTCCCCTAACCATCCTGTCACCAAGCCTCGAGGGTGAACCGAGTCTTCTCTGCCTGCTCACCTCCTTCAGATTCACACTTTGGGGCTCCATTTCCCTTATAGTCTCTTTTAGTTTATTTTAACTCACCCCCTGCACCTTGGTAGGAATAAACCCAGTTTTTTTTGGGGGGGGGGTCGTTAAACAATGTCAACTGCTTTGGTTTTCCAAAAAGTCACTCTTTATTCCTGGAAATAATGCAGAGGACTCCTTCTTTATTTCTAACTGGCCATACAAGTGGCAGGGGTGAAGAATATTATTTCCATTAAGTTCTGCAGAGAAATGTGCAAGACGGATCCTACTGTGCATGAGAAGAATCTCGTAAATTATGAGATGAAGCAAGACAGGAAAATATATTTGTCTTCCTAGATTTAAGCAACAATACCACTGATGCTTCGTGGTTGCCTTTGGGAGTTGTGCATGTTTGAATGAATCAACTTTTACTTCAAAGACAATCCAGACAGGTCCCCTTTTCATTATTCTGCAGATAGTTTATTCCTTTTTGTATTGCCGCTCAGACTTGGATAGACAGTTCTCATGGATGTGGGTGTAATTCAGATTTGAAACATTGGAGGAAGAAATTTTATTTATTTATTTTTGGAACTGGGGATTGAACTCAGGGGCATTCTATCTCCTGCCCTATTTTATTTTTAGTTTTGAAACAGAGTCTTCCCATGTTGCTGGGGGCCTTGCTAAGGAGTTGCTGAGGTTATCCTTTAACCTGTGATCCTCCTGTCTCAGCCTCCCAAGTTTTGGGATTATAGGCATGCACCACCAATGCCCAGTAGAGGAAGAAATTTAAAACTGGCAAATATAATTTCCCCATAAGGGAAGGCTCCCAGGATACAGACTCTCCATAGGGATTCCTGTGGCACGTTCTTCTTCCTCTACTGGCCCCCTACCTTCAGGTCCCTTTTTGTCAAACATCTCATTCTTCTAATCTCTATGAGATGCATCTCCATTTACCTGTTGGGGAATCTATCTCCCTATCCTCAGAGAAATCTCTGAATCTCAAGATTCATTAGTTCTTTCTCCTATTGCACTCCAATAAGTACATTTTTCCAAGGCATTTATCCATTTATCATTAAAGTAATAGTGACATCCCAGGTAGGGTGTGTGGGTACATGCATCAGGAAAAGTACCGATTTGCCCAATGCCTGGAAGAGGGTGCCTGGCAGAGGTGGGAGCCTCCGTATCTTCTCACCTTCAGTAAACTGAGTCCTGCTAGCCTGGGGCAGAAAAATATAGAAACTCCACCTGAGTCTCAGGCTGGATCATGCCACAGCCCCCTTCCGAGTGTTTGATGAAGATTTATTTCTAGACAGACTTTTAATCCATGACTCATTTCCCCTCATTGTCACCATCATAATGACAATTTGCAATGCATTTTTCCACCCATCCCACTGCAAGGTGGATGCCATTAGTCCTGTTTTACAGAAGAGGACATGGAAGCATTGAGAACTCATGTCATGGGCACAAGGACACCTTGCAAATAAGGGGAACGGCAAATAGAATCAAGTTCTTCTGTCCAAAGTCAAAGTTCCTATGCCTGATCGGAGGGGTCCATTTTGCAGAGGCTGTTGAGAGTTGATGGCTTATTGGACGTTTTAGGAGCTTAAGAAGGACTCTGGAGGTGACTGGCAGAATCACCTTCACATGGAAAATTGGGAGATGTGGAATTAATCCCAGTTTTATTCGAATGGGTTGCTCTTCTGAGCTTCTTTCTTATCAGCTGTGAAATGAAAGAAGGCTCTGTGACCCCCTTGCTCTCCAACTCTTATCAGACCAAAGGCCAAAGCTTCTGAATCCAGGAGACAAAAATTCGGAACCCAGCACAAACCTCAAATGTCTCTTCTTTCATTCTGCAGTTGAAATGGATAAAAGACATAAAGCAATCTCTTCATGTGCCACCTCTGCCAGGGGACTTCAGAACCAAATGACCAAGGTCTATTCCTGTGGAGGTGCCTGAAATGAAATCATTTAGTCCACTGTTTCCTTGGGTGTCATTTCTTTACAAGTGAATACAAATTTCTTAGGAAGGTATTTCTAGATGTAAAGAAGAAAACCTGAATCTATAAAACTAATCAGTTGGGGCTGTGAATGTTTGCATTGCAAAAGAATTCTGAAGAATGCCTTCATTTATATGACTCTGGATTTATTATTAGTACTAAAAATCAAAGAGTGGAAAGGTAGTTAAAATTAGGGGTATAGAAGCAGGGCTAAAATATAGCCAGCTCACTGACCAGCTAACCACAATCATCTAAACTTCAGTTTGTAAAAGTTAGGATGACATATCTTGGAGGTAATGCTTATTCCCATAGGAGTCTTTTTACTTTGAGATGTGTGTCTGCTTTGGAAAGTATCCTTGCTCATGCCTATCTAAATCCTACTGCCCATTTTAGCTTTTTATTATTGATTGTTTTGTTGTTTCAATGAGCTGTACCAAGTGTGTTTGCTCAAGTTGTTTCCATTACTAAATTTTTCTTTAAAGCAGCCCTCTCTCTTGGCTCTCAAGGTGAATAGTGGGGTATTCCACAGATATTTAACACAGATTTACTAATGAAAGGACAAAAACTGGTCACTGGAAAAGTTTCTTTATAACATCATGATGCTTATTGAGGAAGTTACTGCCAGTGCCTGGATGTTGGAGTGTTGGTCCTTTGCCCTCTTTTAATCATTACAAAGTCTCTGGTCTAATTGCCAAGCCTCTGATCCATCTTGAGTTGGCTCTTGTGCAGGATGAGAGGCTGGGGTTTAAGTCAATTCTTCTACAAAAGTATATCTAAAATAAGAGAATGTGGAAAAGGGGCTTCTGGATACAGATGTACCTATAAGAAAAATAAGTGACTGCTAACAACAAACAAAAACAAAACAAAACATGTTTGTGAGAAAAACAGGTGATTTAAAAAGGGAAGGGTGAGCCGGGCGTGGTGGCGCACGCTTGTAATCCCAGCATTCGGGAGGCTGAGACCGAAGGATCCGGGTTCGCGGCCAGCCTCAGCTACCTAGTGAGGCACTCCGCAACTTAGTGAGACTCGGTTTCAAAATAAAGAATAAAAAAAAAAAAATGGGGCTGGTGGTATAGCTCGGAGGTAGAATGCCCCTGAGTTCAATCCCCAGTACTGCCAAAAAAAACCAAAAAAAAAAAAAAAAAGGGAAGGGTGTTTGCGGAAGATGGAATCATTGTTTGCAACTCTTCAAGTCCTCTCTGTATTGGAATTATTTGTTGATGTCCTTTGCCATGTGACTTTGAGCATTTCCCACTGATAATGGGTTTGGCCAATGGAAAGTGAGTCCTAAGTCAATGATGAGTCCTACAAGCCTTGCACATTTCTGCTTGCCCTTTTGCATATTTGATGCCCACCATTAAAGGTCTGTGTCCAGTAGCTTCTGGTCCAAAGAGAGCTAAAGGGACCTGGAGTGGACTTGAATCCACCCTGTAACTGCTGCCAATCTAAGCTGACCACAGCTGGGAGCAGAGCTGTTCCTGAAACTCTGCAGAGCTAGGAAAAGAAATGCTTGCTGCAGGAAGGCACTGTGTTTTGGGGATGTTCACTATGCGGCAATAGCTGATTAATAGATTGTTTTTATATGGGGCAAAGCGGGTCATGTGTGGAAAGAAGCAAGGTAGTGGTGGGGCGGGGTGGGGAGAAAGGTTTCTGGGTTTCCATGGAGAGGAGGAAGCTGTTATTTATCTATCACAGGTCCTGAAGGACCTTGTAGCAAGAATTTCTCTGAACTTTCCAGACCTATCATTGTGTCAGACAGGCCATTATGCTAAAAATTTTTTAAAGGCAGGAATTCAGTGGTGACCCGTACAGAGCTAAAAGGGCAAAACTGAAAGGCAGTAAGAGAATAACCTTTTACATGAGGAAAAATTGATGGCCTGATTCAACAGCCCCCAAGGCTTGTATAGCTCAGCAACTTCAGCAACATTCATTCTTGTTCATCTAGGTGAAGTTCATTTGTGATAAGAGTGAGGGGCGCCCATTCTTCCAGGTGCAGGAGGGAGTTGAGAAAATTTAAAGAAATGTGGGCATTGCTTAAGTCAGCCTTGTCAGTGACGGAAACTCCCTGAGAAATAGCCATAAATTCATACCAGTATCATGATCATCTTTGGGGAATGGTAATATGATGGTTTTAACTATTGTGGTGGTGTTCTTTCTTGGGTAGAATAATGGAATTTAACACAAAAAAAGAACAATTAAAAAAAAAAAAAACCACCCGATACCAAAAATATGTTTCCAGAGGACTTTGGAGAGTTTTGGACTAAGCTTAGAAAAATGATAATTATCTGTTACCTAGAAAGAGCAGGTATGTCGTTGTAGAGAGGGCAATTTAATTTTAACCTACGTATTTCAACACAATTTAAACCTCCCATGCAATTAGCTAAAATAACTGAAATAGGGGAGTGTACAAAGGCCATGCCCATGTGCACTAATTAATGATTCAACTGAAGCAGAATTTATAAACCTATTGGTAGTTACTTGTTTGATCTGACTTCTCTTTCTGCTATGATGAACCCTTCTGTTGAACTGGACCACCCAGTCCAGAGCAAGGCCTGCTGCCTCTGCCAACTACAGAAAGAACCTTGTTTCTGGACCAGCACTTGGCTCATAGTGTGTTATTAAAGGAGAACTCACCTGGAATTGCTGGTTATATATCCAGGTGTGCATGTCTTACCTTGCAAGAATCTCTGAGGACAAGAATCGATTACATCTCAGCTTCACTGTGTTGAGCATGGTGTCTTATGCATTGGTATTCCATAAACATATTTTTATTCTTATGGCTCACCCATTTGATTGGCCAACTCAGTCTTCATCCATGATTCCCTTCTGCCCAGCCATCTTTAAGCTTGGAACATGTGATACAATTCTGGCCAACGAGTTATAAACAGAAACCTCTGGGTGGGGCTTTGGGGAGGTACCTTCTGAAAACTGGCATGACACTTGCTATGGTTTGAATGTGTTGGGAACTTAATGTCTCATGTGGCAGTGTTGAGATATGGGACCTACTGGGAGGTGTTTAGGTCATGAAGACTCTACCCTCATGAGTGGATTAATCCATTATCACTGGAGTGAGTTAGTCCTCATAAGAGTGTCTTTGTTATAAAAGCCAGCTCTTAGCTGGGTGTGGTGGTGCATGCTTATAATCCCAGTACTTGGGAGACTGAGACAGGAGTATCACAGGTTCAAAGCCAGCCTTGGCAACTTAGCGAGGCTCTCAGCAACCTAGTGAGACCCTGTTTCCAAATAAGAAACAAAAAATCGGAGAGGAAGTATAGCTTGGAGGTAGAATGCCTCTGAATTCAATCCCCAGTGCCAAAAACAAACAAACAAAAAGCTACCTCTTTCTAACATGCTCACTTGCCTTCTCACCTTTCCATTTTATGAAGCAGCAAGAAGGTCCCAACCAAAAGCCAAACAGTTATTTCAGTTAGTCTAGTTAATTGCATGGGAGGTTTGGCCCTATGCCCTTGGACTTCTCAGCCTTCAGAATCACAAGACAAACTTATTTTCTTTATAAATTAGTCTGTGGCATTCTGTTAGAGCAACAGAAAATGGGCTAAGATGCTGCTTTTGCTTTTTTGTCCCTTTCTCTTCTTCCTGCCTGGCGTGCACACATGAAACTTAGAAGGCAGTAGTTATCTCATGACTGCAAGGCAACCAACCTGTAGATGCATGTCTAAGTGGTGAAAATGGCAGAGTAAAATGACATCAAAAACCTGCATTCAGTGGTGTGTTAGAATTGGCTTGTACCACCTTGTAAGATCTGGCTGTTAAGTTTGGGGGAATTTTGCATGCCTGTTGTTGCACACAGCCATTATTAAAAATTAATCAAAGCCAGGCCTGTAGTCTCAGTACTTGGGAGGCTGAGACAGGAGGATTGTAGGTTCAAGGCCAGCCTCAATAACTTAGTGAGGCCCTCAGCAACCCACCAAAACCCTGTTTCAAAATAAAAAATAAAATAGCACTAGGGGTGTAGCTCAGAAGTAGAATGCTCCTGAGTTCAGTCCTCAGTACCCCCCCCCCAATACTCAATATAAACTTAACAGTGAAGTTAAATTATATCAGAACAAAGATGGTACTCTAAACACATAAGTTCCTAATTCTTTTACTACTTTACTAGTATCTAATGCTCTTGAGGTTATTTGCATCTGTTATATGTATGAGGGAAACACTTTACAATGGTGTGTGACTAAGCATTTACGCTCAGCTCTGCGTTCTGTGTCAGTTAAACATTTATCAGCACACTACCGCTGGGGTCTAGGGGGCAACATCCAGTTTCCATATCAGTTGCAGACTGCCCTCTCCTCCTAGGATTCTTATTGGATGAGTCAAATTGGCACCAGTGTTTTCAAGCCAGTATTAGTCAAGTTTTTTTTTTCAGTATTTGCACACACACACACACACACACACATACACACACACACACTAAAAATTCTAACTTGTAGAACTGTTAAGGAATTTATTGTACCTCATCAAACATAGGTGAAAAGTATTCAATGTAATACCATAGATGTGCAAAAAAAAAAAAAAAAGAAAGAAAGAAAGGAATCCTACTTGGAACTTAAATAGGCAGATGAAATTTGTGGAAGAAAATCTTGGCAGCTCATAGTGTTTGAGGCATTACATAAACATCTGATACTCGAGTCAGTAACTATCAGCACTTGGTTTCAGCATATAAATGTTGGGCTGGAAAGAAGATAAATTGATTTTTCCATTCTCTCATTCTAGCTTCTTCTTTTTCATTGATGCTTGTAGCAACAGATCCTATTACTAGTATAACAGTTGGTGATGTAAACATGTTATTTCCCTGGTTAAAGAACAATTCTTTTCAAAGCCATGTAATGTGATAAACTGACCCTGAATTATGACCACAAAAGTAATAATTTACTCTTTTCTCCAAAGCTATCAAAAAATTCACAAGTCCCATAACCTATAAACTCTACAACATTAGGCCATTGTGTTATATGCTTTTCACATTTCATGAGTTAAAATAGACTTGAGAGTTAAGGAGAGGCAGGTATTGGCACATCTATTTCACAGTCTGGGACATTAAGGCTCAGAGAGGTTAAGTTATATGCTCAAGGTAAGAAAAAGAAAGTGAGACTAGATTGCAATTAATTGTATCTTCTTGTTCATTTTCTTTCTCCCAGAATCCTGTTTCTGTGTTCCAGCATAAATATTGAGTTTGAATGCATGAAAATGATCTTTCTGGTATTTAAATGGGGTGGTTAGATTTTTTTTTTCTCTTTTGGCATGTCTCCCAAGGCTTTTACAAAGAGACAGAGATCAAGTATTTTAGTCTTTGAATGCAAAATAAAATATTGCCAATGGAACTAAATTCTTTAATGGTGATTCTTGCTGGAAAGATATGTATTCTGGCAAAAATGAGCAGTCTGATTTCCTCCTCCTTTTCATACACAGTCTCCTATTAGCTCCTTAACTTCTATTTATTCATATTTTATTGAATGAATGCTTACAGAAAAGCTACTATGTGCAAGGTTGACACTCAGTTCTGGAGAACAGAGTGGTGGGGAAAGAATGTCTCCATTTTCACAGAATGGGTTCTGTGGGGAGTTGGATCTAGAAAGACACTTAACAAGTTAACAGGTGAGGAAGTGCCGTGGGAAAACAGAATCAGGCGATGTATTGAAGTATGGCTCTAGCTAAGACTGGGTAATGTGATCCAGTCCTTAGAGATGGTAAGGAGGAGACATTTAGTGGTGTCTTAACCAGTTTAATTGGCTTTAACCATGAACCATTGGCCAAGTGGCTTATAAACCACACAATGTATTCCTCACCGATGTGGAGGCTGGATGTCCATGACCAGGGTGCCAGCAGAGTCAAGCTCCAGTGAAGTTCCTCTTTCACGTGATAGATTTCTAACTTTTTGTATCCTCAAGTGAACAAAAGAGCTTTCTGAGGTCTCTTTTATAAGCACATTAATTCCATTCTCAAAGGCTCCACCCTTATAACCTTAATTATGCCCCCAAATTTGGCTCCATCTCTTAATACCATCACATTGGAGGTTAGGATTTCAATGTGTGGAGGGACACAAACATGTAGTCCATTGCAATCCAGAGCCTGAATAACAATAGACAGTCCTGCAAAGATTGGGGATGGGGCACCGGAGCAGAAAGAATAGCAAGTTCAGAGTCCCTGAGGAGGGAATGAGTTTCGGGTATTCATATAAAAGAAAGTAATCCATTGTGGCTGGGCTGCTGTCAACAGCAAGTTGGTGGTGGGAGAGAGAGTGGAGGGTCATTTAGGACTAGTTCATGCAGAACTTTTAGGTTAATACAAGGGGAGGGCTTTGTGTTTGATCCTAGTTAGAGAGGAAAACTATTAAATGTTTTTAGGCAGAGAAGCAACACAAACCAATGTGCATTTTAAGAAGAATAGAGAGGCAAATGGTATAGTCAAGAGAATCACCTAGAATTCAATGAAATCAGTGGCTTGAATAAGAGTAGTAGAGATGGAGGAGTCTTTATGAGTTTGGTGTGTATTTTTGAGATAGAACTGCAGGAAGTAGTAATGAATTTGATGCAGGGAGAGGGATGTGTAGAGAAAATGAAAGCATCAAAGATGATGCTTTGGGTTTTGGCTTGAGAAACTAGAGAGCTGTTCACTGAGCTGAAGAGGTGGAGAAGGGGAATGCGTGGAGGGGAAAAGCCAAGAGTCCTGCTTTGAGTTTACCGTCATCACATGTCATTTGATGGGAATCCATTCTGAGAAATGTCATTAGGCAATTCTGGCATTGTGTGAACATCAGAGAGTACACTCACACAAATCTAAGTGGTGCTACACACCTGGACTATCTGGCAGAGCCTATGACTCCTAGGCTACAAACTTGTATTGAATGTTGTAGACACTTGTAATGCAATGGTAAGAATGGTGTCATCGGGTCTGAGGGAATATTCAGTTCCGTTGAGATCTCATAGAACCACTGTCATATATGTGGTCTGTTGTTGACCAGCATGTCATTATGTGGTGTCTGACTATCTTAGGGAGCCACACTCGACGGCTCATTATAGATTTCAAATGGTCACTTGTACATAGGAGTTGGAATCCAGGAAAAAGGTTAAAGGTTTGAGATGAAAAATTTGGGTCTTCTAAATAATCTTTAAAGTTAGTAGGTAATCTGTGGGCAGAGTAGAGATAGAGAATTATTTCATTTCATTGCTTTTGGCCTACCTAGCCTTCTTTTCTGAGTCAGTTTCAAATGTGCCTGGTTTTTCTTCCATCCCCTTCTCATAGACATTCCTTAAAGGAGTACCATCAGCTGTCCTCCTCCTGGGCAATCCCATTCATCCACATAGCTTCAACTCGTCCATACTTGTGACTTCCCCAATCTATGAGCCTGCCCTTATCTCTCTCCCAACCTTAATTAAATCAAATCTATTCAATTTAAATCAATTTAAGTCAAGAAGCATTTGTTGAACAACTTCTACATACCAGGCGGTGTGCCAAGCAGGTGGACTGGTCATTGAGTGGCTGTACAGGACGGCACTACATGGGTGACTCTTACCTGCAGCCTTGGGAGTGTACAAGCTTGATTCTCTCAGCATATTAAGTGGAACAGTTTCTCAGGGTGCAAATTAACTCAGCTCACAAGAATCTCATGTATATAAATCAAAATGTCAATTCTCTAATTTACAATGGGAACTACAACTTACAAGAGGAGCAAACATTCACGTTAGCCCTATCTGCACATTTTCTCCACCTAGGAAAACCTCACAGAACGCCAAGTCATCAGAAGGTCACAGGGATTCTACGTGAGCAGAGCAAGGGACCTGGGTGGCAGATTTGAATGTTGACTCTCAGGCTCCGATAGTCTGAGGAAGAAAGGGAAAGGATGTTAGGGAACAGAAATAGCAACGTGCATGAGTATCTAGCTTTTTCCCATACCCTTAAACATTCTTTGTGTGTCCACAGAGGAATCAAACATCATGTGTCTCTTGCACTTCTTAGTACTGGAGGAGTGGTTTGATGGGCACTACCAAAATGAACCTCTCTCATTTTTCCTTTTCTATGTTCTATGATTATATACCTCTTCTGTCTAACATATTCTTTCTCTGGATAAGTTAATAAAATCAGTTAACTCACCACCAGGTCTTATTTTTCCTAAAGAAACACTTCATCTCAGTTTGGGTAATGCATATATTTTTTATTTCTTCCTCTATGTGTGGAAGAACTCTCTTAATTATTGGGGAGTGGATTTTATTTTAGTAGATTTATTTTCTGATTTCAATTTCTGTTGCCTCAAATACCTAGAATAGTGTCTTACAAATATATATCATATGAAATGGTTATTGAATAGATGCTTGGATTAACTTTTGCCTTCATGGAACTTGGATAATTAGATAGAAAATAGATTTTATTTAACACATTTAGTTGACTTTGAGGGAGAACTGTAAAGTAGAATATTATACAGCCATCAACAGTCATGCTTTCAAAGAATGTTCAGGAGCCAGGTGTGGTGGTGGTGGATGCTTATAATCACAGTACTTGGGAGGCTGAAACAGAAGGGTCTCGAATTTGTGGCCAGCCTCAGCAACTTGGTGAGGCCCTCTGCAATTTAGTGGGATCCTGTTTCAAAATAAAGAATAAAATAGGACTGAGGGTGTAGCTCAGAGGTAGACTGCTCCTGGGTTCAATTCCTAAGACTCCCCCCAGACACACAAAGAATGTTTAAGGGTATGGGAAAAAGCTAGATACTCATGCACGTTGCTATTTCTGCTCCCTAACATCCTTTCCCTTTCTTCTAACCGCTTCTATGTGCTATGGATCCCCCCTCCATGTTCTACATGGCACTAGATCTAGAACCAATAAATTTAAAAAATCTAACGTGCACAGCCTCGCAAACTCCAAAGGCCCAAGCATCTTACCCCTACACACCTATGCTCCCATTAACTACGATACAAAAAGAGGAGCAATAAAGAAGAATTACAGTGACCAGTAAGGGATATTCTGGGCCAAGACTCCTTACAGGAGCTCATGGCTGTGTTGATGTGACCAACGGCTGGACTCATAAAGTATTACAGAGCATGTAAGGTTAAGCAGGGTCTTTAACCTAGATTTTGAAATTTAGGGCTGGAAGTAGGAGAGTCAGGACTGTTCTATAGATCTATTGTAAATAGCCTTATAAGCATGTGGGGGAAAAAATCAAAGCATCAGGTTCACTTGAAGACACAAAGTCACATGATATATTTCTCTCTTACCACTCATGTCTCACTATCAGCAACAGGGGTGTGAATCACAGGGCGGTAGCACCAGCAAAGGCAGTGGACTGTGTCACCAGCCTTTGTGTCACCAGAAGCCGGTAGTGCCCCAGTTCCTTATAGAGAATACCTCTCCCCTTTCAGTCCATCAAGTTTGGAGGTAGGGACTACTCCTATTGGTTCCAGGGCGGGGGGAGGGGCGTGTGCCTAAGGTCTGGCCAATCAGAGCACTGTATCATCCTAGACACAGGATTGGCTCAAAGATGAGCAGATGATTTAGATGGAAGCTTGCGAGCCACGTGGGACTTCTGCTAGAGTTTGAAACAAAGCCATGAGAGGAAGAGAAAGCTCCAGGATGAGCTGGAGACCTCACAGGAAGACGGAGCAGAGGTAGAGCGAGCTCAGGCCTCAGTGACATTGTTTGAATCTCTGAATTCCACCATGTCCGAAGATACTTGTGTACAGCTATGGGAACCAACCAATCCCCTTTCCTTGGAGTTGTATTTTCTGTTACAACCAAGAGTCTTAACTGATGGGCTTCTTATAACTAGTTGTTAAAAATAGCAGGAAAAAAAATGATAAGTAGAAAATTATGGGTCTATGTGTAAAAAAAAAGAATGGGTCAAATGTTAACAATGATTATTTCTGAATTGTGGAATTATGATGGTATTATTTTTCTTTCTTTTCAGTACTTGCTGAAATATTTCAAAATTTCCCCGAAGACCACATATTGGTGTTAATAATTCGAAGGAGACTAAAAACCTCTTGGGTTTCCTTCTTTTTAGTGGCATAGGCAGAAGGCCACATGGCCTTTCTCTCAATATCAATAAACCTTCCACAGACCTTCCTGTGGGTTTCAGATGAAGACCAGCCAGCTCAAGTGATAGGTTAGCCTTGTGTTTAGTTAGATCATGGAAAAGAAACCACGAGGACTGAGTAGCTTAAGACTAGCATTCAAATTCACTACTTTGTCTCTGGTACACAGGAATCTGGTCCAAAGGTCCACTGATGGCTAAATCCTTGCTACCACAGAAAGGAGTCGAGATGGCTAACCACAGATGGGCATTCCTGGGAGGCCGGGATGCTGGGCAGTCTGACAGCAGAGAACAGAAGCACTGTCATTAAACCAGCCTATGCATTCCAAAGGTCTCTCATGTCTTTTGCGACTGGCTTGCCACCCAAACTTCACAGAGTGGAGAGAAGCGGGGGAGCAGAGGAGAAGGGGAGGGAGGGGGGTTGGAGGGAGCAGAGTGCAAGCACAGAAGAAGACACCCCAGGAAATGTGATTGGTACTGATGAAAGAGCCACTCCTTTCTCGCCCTGCCATGTCCCTGGGAGGCAATGGAGTGAATTAAGAGCCAGAGTTTTTTTTAAAAGGGAATGAAAAACTTTACAGCAGGGACTATGATAACATTTATAGGTTTCCACCAAAAGGAAGTTAAATAAATCTCCTGCCTGGGGACACAAAATAATCACCTGCCACCTTTATGTGGTCAAGCGGGAATTGACTACTCTGGAGGGCCATCTCCTGCCAGTTACTCTCACACAGGCCACAGGGGTGGAAGGTTCTCTTCATCCTGCTATCTTCAGCTCTCCCTACCCCTCTTTTGCCCACCAGAATTAATTGTCCCTTGTGGACTCACCCCACATTTTTAAGCACGTGTCTAGTTACCAGAGGGCAATAGAACTCGTAGGCTTACTGTAATTACATGTTTGTGAGTCTTTCTTTCTCTGGCAACCTCTGTCTTATTATTCTTTTGAGTTTCCCTCCTTCTCTCCCTTCCCCTGTCTCCTAGTATAATACCTGCACAGTGTGTGTTCTTAATAAATGTGTTTGATTTTGACTTTCCATGCTGGCTCTTTTCCCTGCCTCCTTTCATCCAAAGAGAAGGATTGGCTGATTGCCTCCTTCACAACTCCTAGCCCCAGGAGATGAAGACGGCTGAGCTTCTCCTGCTCAGTAATGAAGTGGGTCCTCCTTGGCCCTCAGCCCCTCTATAGACCACTTTTCCACGAGCTCCTGGGTCTCATGCAGGCAGAGCCTTGCCTCAGTGACGTGCATGCCAGGCACTGCCTCTTTCTTTCCAGGTTTTCCCAAATTAAAATGCACACTAGGTATACTGTGTTAGTCAGCTTGCCATCACTGTCACTATAATACCAGACAAGAACAATGTAGAGGAGGAAAGATTTATTTGGGTCTAGGATTTCAGAGATCTGGTCCATGGCTGTCTGGTTCTGAGGCAGAAGCATCACAGTGGCAGGGCATAGTGGAGGACGGCTGCTTAACTCTTGATGGCCATGAAGTGTAGGGGTGGGGAGAGGACCAACAAGCATCCAGGGACAGATCTAGTCCCGACGACCACTCCCCTATTGGCCCACCCGTAGTACTCTGCCTCTGTCCCTTGCTGCACTGGGGACCAGACTTTCAACACATGAGCTTTTGGGGGACGTTCTAGACTCAAAACATAATAAAATATAATATCCACAAACACTTAGACATGTACCTCAGGCCCTGCTAGAAGGTTCCACTTCAAGAAAGGATTGGATAATGAAAAAATTGGAGGCTTTGAGGTCAGATAACCATGGCCTCGACACTCATACAAGATTAGACAAGTGACCTGACCCATGTGAGCCTCAGTTCCCTTGCCTATAAGTGGGGGAGAACACTACGTTTGTTATGAGGTAAGTGTAATGATACACGTAAAATCCTGGGCCCATAGTAGAGGCTGAACACATGTTAGTTCCTTTCCACATTTCTGGGCCTGTCTAGTATTTTCCGGAGTTTCCTAGAACTTTCTCACAACGCAGAATAATTACTTCACTGAGAGTCCAGTCCCTAAAATCTTGCATGTTGGTTGTTCCCAGGAAGGTAAAGGTTTAGGTCAGGAAGCCTCTGGGGATGGGAATTTCAGTGGCATGGCAGGTAACCAAGATGGGGGAGGGGACTTTAGGCAGGCAGTGAATTCCAGGTAAGTCAGGGTTAAGTCAGCAGTGCATAGAGATTGCTTAGTCCTGCGTGGTTGGGAGGGTCAGTACTTTGCACAAAGGCACCAACAGTTTCCATTTCAAAGCCACAGTGAAAGACAAATTCTCCATTCCTTTCCCTGGTACTCACAGGCAAAGGCTGGCATCCAGTGAGATGTTGACATGCTGATGAGGGGGGCCTGTGAGCTGAAATCTTGTAACCGACTACTCTGTGCTTAAGAATGAGCCCACTTCTTCCAAGTAAAACACAGAGGAGCCCCTGAGACATCCAGAGAGGAGGCAGAAGCAGTCCAGGGAGCTTCTGCAACAGGAGTACAGGAGGTGACATTCAGATTCCTGGTTCACAGCCCAGGTGGTCAGTGGGCCTGGGAGGGCCTCCCAGTGCCTGGGAAAGGAAGAGAGGGATGGGGTTCCGGAGGCATTCCTGCACTCTCAGCGCAAGTCCTAAGGTTGTCAATTGAGGACCAGATCTGCACATGTGCGGCTGGCCCAACCCTTTTCTCTCTTGCACCTGGATTCCAAGGGAAAGGACAGACATTAGGCTACCAGGACACACTGTGCTCTGAACTTGAAGCCAAAGTCCATTTAGGAGACACCTGAATTCACGTCTAATCCATTTCTTTTCTAATAGACCTACAGAACTCAATGTTGGCCTATCATGGTCAGAGGAAGGAAAGTATAGCTACTTTCCCGTTGCCTTTATCACACAGCCTTCTCTGTGATTCTATTTGCCAAATATTCACTGAGGAAGCATCATTAAACATCTGCCTGTGGCTTTTCCCCTAAGGATCCATACTTTGGAGGCTTGGTCCTCAGCATGGTGGTGTAGCCCTCACTAGAGCCACGCTAATGTTGCTCAAACCTTCAGAACTGGGAGTTAACTAGCCTTTTTTCCTTTATAATGTTACCAGCATCAGATACTGTGTTATAGTAACAGAAAACAGATTGATATAATGGTGAGACCTTTAAGAAGTGGAGCTTAGAGGGAAACTCTTAGGTCTTGAGAGACACAGCCCTCAGAAGGGATTAAAGTAGTTTTCATGGGATCCTGGGAGGATTATTATAAAAAGAACAAGCTTACTGCTTTCCCTCACTCTGGCTTTCTGTCTTAAAATGTGATCTCTCCCTCTCACACACAGCTACCATAACCCCTCACTAGAGCCAAGCTAATGCTGACACTATGCCTTTGAACTTTCAGAACTGGGAGTTAATTAACCCTTTCCTTTATAATGTTACCAGTATCAGGTACTGTGTTATAGTAGCAGAAAACAGATGAATACAATCTTCTGAGGGAAATCATGTGATAGGGTAGTAGGTCCCAAACTCAAAAGTCTATGGACTTTGCCAGGCTGGCAGCAAAAGAACTAACTTTAGAAACATTTAGTGATATAAATCCCTCTTTAGGAATTTGGGTGAATACCAAATAATCTAGGTTTTTTAAAAAGTTCTCATTTGACTGTTTCCATATTAAGGGTATAAAAGAGAATGACTAATGCGCAGGGAAGCAGGTAATTAAAATATGAAGTAAGGGCTGTAAGTAAAATATACAATGAGCTATTGAGACACTGAAAAGGTTTACTGGCACCTTGTAAGCATCTTCCCCAAAGAGGAGACATTTGAGCTGGGTATTGAATAATGGGCATACATTTCCCAGGTGTGCAAGTGGGCAGAGGACATTTAAATGCAAAGGGAATACCACGGGCATTGTTTATCTGACCAATGATTGGTTTGGTTTGATGGTGTTTGTGAAGCCTGAGAATGGATGACATGTAGGTAGCAGGAGCTGAGGCCAGCCAGGTGTTTTGGGGCCAGATCACAAAGAACCCTTCATGAAAAGCAAACCGGCAGCGTGCTCTCTGTCCTGTGAGCCTCTGGGCACCACTGATGTGAGCAAGGCAAGGGATGAACAAGGTCAGGGTTATGCTTTAGAAAGATCACTTTGGCAACCGGTCTAGAGGGTGGATTGGAAGAGGTCAAAGAGACAGGGAAAGCAATTAGGGGGTCTTGTAATCTCCTCACATCAAAAGGATGAGGGTCCAAGCTTGTGTTAAGGTCACTGAAGTGGGATAGAGCCTGGGGATAGCATATGGAGTTGTGAATGCCTCTGTGGTTTTTCTAAACACGTGTCAGGCGCTCACATGCTCCTTACCGGGAAGCCTCTCCTCCATGGTCTCCAGGTTACATATGGCTGGGCGTGACCTCCAAACGGGCCACGAGTGCTAAATTAAGTATCACGAACCACCGTCATCATTAATGCAAACACACAGGGCAGCTTTAGAAATCCTGGCAATTCCTCCTGGCAAGTGTAATGAAAAAATTAATTGAATAATCATCTCATGTAAATAGATTTCATGTGAGCTCTCCTTTTGGTGGGAGGGAAGAGAGGAAAGAGAGAGACTCCTGTGATTTATGGCTTCGAGTGGTATAATGAATTAGGCTGGTGCCCTGCGGTGAGTACGAGTCTGCCTCTGCCTGCATTATGAGGTGGTGAGATCGTTTTGAGCTGTGTGGCTCAGGTGACCCCATGAAGGCCTGAGAGATGGGGGTCATTAAAATCTGCCACACTGTGGGAACTCTCTTTAAAAAGAGACTCAAAGGCTAGCGTTGCAGAGTGGCTGCATTTCTCTTCGGGATACAAGATGTTCTGTCACTTAGGGAAAACTGGTGCAGATCCAAGCCAAAGTGATAATGATGGAAAATAAATTGATTGGCTCAAAGGGAGGGATGGGGGAGGGGAGGGAGGACCATGATGGGAGAACTACCTACAGCCCGCAGCAGAGGCTCCTGTGAAGGAAATGATGAATGAGTTAATATCCAGTAGGAAATATTGACTCATGTGCATGAGACTCTGAATTAGAATTTCTGAATCTGCGCAGCCAGTATGGTCCAAGGGAAAGAACAACCGGGAGTTATAGGTTGAACGATTAATCCTTGTTTAAGACACTTGAGCCTGCTCCTTAACTTCCGCTAATGCTTAGTTTCCTTGCATGCAAAGTGGAGACCTATTCTAATAGGTAATTTTGAGTATCACCTGTGATTATATATTGGCAATCTCCATGTGTGTGTATTTTCGTGCATTTGCTCACAGGAAATTATGAGCTAAGCCCAGAAGACACAGGAAGGCTCATTCTCCTGGAGAATAACCCAAAGGGCTCCAAGCAGAATGGTCAAAACCTAGCCTGAACTAGTCTACGGAAGTCCTGCACCTGGTGAGTTCAGTTTTAAATGCACTGTACTCTGGGAAATAAGCTAATATCAGACTAATGTGTTCTGATTTTTTTTTTTTTTTTTTTTTTGCAGGGGGAACCAAAGTACAAGATCATATCTTTGAAGGGATGTATTCTTCCATTGTCAATCAGCTTGGGGTGAGAAGGGCAGATTTGGGAGGGAGAATGTTATAGTTTAGTCTCCAATCAGCATGATTCAGAGGTGGGGAACGGCTTTGGGAGGTAGGTCACTGGGAGCGTGACTTTAACAACTATATCTGCCCCGCCCCCTCTCTCTACTGCCAAAGGTGAGCAATCTTCCTCCACCAACCATGGACTGAACCACTGAAACTGTGAGCCAGATAAATCTTTCCTCCTCTAAGCTGCTCTTGCTAGGCATTTGGTCACAGTGATGAGAAAGTTGACTAATACAGAGAACATATTTTGTCTGAACCATGGAAAATTGCACCCTGGACCTGGGATAAAGGAGACATGCCTGGGCACTGCTGCTGTGGGAGGAGCTTGGGAAGGAGGGTCCTGCTCTTCAGCAGCCAGCATCTGAGAACAGTTACATCTAGGCTATATAATTAAGTTAAATATTGGCATTCCCTCTTATTAACTCCAAGCCTTTCATAAAGTCCATTAAGCATTATAGTCTGGTCTGGTCTGGTCTCCACTGTGGGGAGAAAGGGTGGAGAGGTTATAGCCAGACTTGCTATGATGTAGACGGCAAGAGCAACCTCAGAGAAACAATGGAGGAGGTAGCTGCTGCCCTCCTGGAAATGTCTTTTGAATTCCTTATAGCAGGTTGTTCTTTCCAAAGATAGTTGGAACAATATCTCTCCTCCCACATCATCTTCTTATCATATGATCTTGATAAGCCTCCTATCTGGTGGTGGGTCCCATCTCCCCTGTCCTGGAATCTGGCCAGACCTCCACCAGACCATAGAGTAAGGTCAAAGTAATACCATTCGATTTCTCAGGTTGGTCTTGAAATGCCGTTCCATTATTTTCTGTCTTGTCTTCTTGGGATGCTCTTAGAATCTGGCCACCATGCTGTGAGGAAGCTCAGGCACTCTGAAGTGCTGGCTCACATCCATCACCAGATTCCTTCAGATAGTTCTGGTCCCCATCTGTCAAGTCACCTTCGATCTTCAAGTCTTTTTTAGTGAAGACCCCAGATATTATGAAGCAGAAACAATCTGTTCTCCAGCATCCTACTTAAATCTGAGACCCACAGAATCCCTGAGCATAACAAAATAGTTATTTTATCTCACTAAGTGTTGATAGGTCTGTTACACAGAGATAGAAAACGGAAACATCCTTCATGCTTATTTTTCATTTGGGGTCTCCAAAACCTTGAACTCAGAAACACTTTCATTTTAATTACCTGAATGGCTCAATATAATGAAACCACCCAAGGCAACATATAAATAGAAGTTAAATGAATTGGTGGACAGAGTTAGGGGTGCACATGACAGGAAAGTAGGAGGGATATTAATCGCATCAAAGATTTATTGCCTCTAAGAAGAAGAAAACAACTCTACACTGAAAGATTTTACACACACACACACACACACACACACACACACACACACACACCAGCTATTTTATTTGAAATAAGGCTTTGTTTTTACTAGGAACCAGAATTCAACTTAGCTAGAAACCAGAACTAACCACATTAATTTACTGAACCCAAGGCAGAAACAGTTCCCAGTATCACTTTTATTTTTAGTAAACCACAAACCAAATCAAAGTTGTTTTAAAAAATTATGAATCTAAGTATTCCATTGGAATGACATCCAAACCAATGTATCTTATAAAACATTTTTGCCATGTTAAAAATTATGATGCTATAAAATATTTTTCTATTCTTTAAATTAACCTGAAAAACCCTCCTACATAAATAAATATAAAATTGTTCACATTCCTTGGGGTGCACACTCATTTGTTAAAAATTGATTGGTAGAACTGTAAGAAATACATTATTGATAGGAACTGAGGAGGGACATGGGCTTCACACAAGACTGCCCGATAAGCCCCATGAGATCTGTGCATCAGAAAAGCTATACAAATACTGTACTTGTTATATGTCACATAATATATTAGAAAGATATAGGAGGATTCTAGAATCTCCCAAACCAGGTTTATTATCTCAGATCATTTATTCTGAGACCTCAGAAAATTTACAAGGTCTCACTTGGCCCACTTCATCATTAGTAAAACATAAAAACATAGCTGGTCGTGGTGGCACACACTTGTAATCCCAGTACTTGGGAGGCTGAAGCAGGAGGATCGCAGGTTCAAGCCCAGCCTCAGCAATTTAGTGAGAACCTTTGCAACTTAGTGAGACCCCTGTTTCAAAATAAAAAATAAAATAGGACTGGGGTTATAGCTCAGAGGCTGAATGCCCCTGGGTTGAATCCCCAGTACCACAAAAATAAAATAAAATAAAATAAAGTAAATGGAAAAAACATGCCTTCTCTATAGGGTTTGTGTACTCACAACCACATGGGGGGCAGAGAGAGAGAAAGAGGGAGAAGGAGAAAATGAGTGGCTGGATGGTTTGTATCCGCTACAACGTGTGCCTGCCTTCATACAGAGTTGTTTCTGGGGAGCGTCCAGCTAGATGCTATATTTGTTGATTCCTCTCTTGTGTCCACAAGTGGCATGGACTAGTCTCACCACAGGAGGAGAAGTGATCTGTGTACATCTAATCTGCTGTGGCTTAGATGTAGTTTGTCCCCGCCAAAACTCACTTTGGAATGTAATTGCCACTGTGGCAGTGTTAGTAGGTGGGACCTTTAAGAGGTGACTAAGTCAGTAAGAAGGACAAATGCTGCTTTCCAGGACTGGGTTAGTTTCCCTCAGGAGTGAGTTCTTGCTCTAGTGGGATCAGATTAGTTACCGTAACAGTGGGTTGTTACAAGCAGAGGTGTACCCCTCCTGTTTTCCCTCTTCCACCTGTGTTCGCTTGCTTCTCTGTTTTACACCCATTAGTTGAGTCAGCATGAGGCTCCTATTGGTGCCATGCTCTTGGATTTCCAGCTCGGAGACTTGGAACCACGAGCCAAAATAAATGTCTTTATAAACTACCCAGTCTCAGATGTTTTGTTATAGGAAGAAAAAATGGATTAAGAAATGGGCCAACATAGTTAAAACATTTTGTACCTTCCCTGTCTCTTCTTTCCTTGCCTGCCAGCTGGAAGAATACTGAAGAATTCTAGAATCCTGGGAGAAAAATGGTGGAGCCGCCAGATGGAAGAAGCAGTCCTAGATTCATTATTTGGAGGAAAGAAACTCATTCACCAAGAATACTATGTGAGACAGGGAAATGAAGGTTCTAAAGCACTGAGATTGGGGGGAGGTAATTTGTTACAGAAGCCAATGTTACCCTATTACAAAATCAGAGAAAAAAATATATACAAAATTATGAACCAAGTACCCAAGAGATAGAAATGCTCTATATATGTTTTTGTTTGTTCTTTTGAATAAATAAAGGAGTCTATCCACTTATGGAGAATCTAACATGAGGTAGCATACTCATTTAGTTGTAATCTTCCATGGTTATCCTTAAAAAATTTTTTTTAAGTTACTGAGGCTGGCTTCAAACCTGTGATCCTCTTATCTCAGCTTCCCAAGTACGGGGATTGCAGATGTGCACCACATCTGGCCCATGGTTATCCTTTGAGTTACAATATGCCTAATGAAGCCTAGTTAAAAATTTTTGGATTATGGTTTAGACAGGTGCTTTGGTAGGATAAATAGCCAAAGAGTTGCTATAGTTGCTTATATGAAACACATGACTCCTTTCAAATTTCACTTTATATTGATATTTGTGGTATATGTTTAGCATCATTAAAAGAAGAGAACAGTTTATAAAAAGGCTAAAATGCTCTGATAAAAGACTCATGTCTCAAGATGTTGTTTATTAAAGATTCAACAGACATTATAAGATTCCCCAGCTCCCAGTCATGATGGACTAACATTTGATATAGAAGAGGGTAACCCCCAGGCAATAGGATATCCTCCTGTCCTCCTTTCCACCGATTAAAATCCTAAGCATATAAAAAATGAATATTTCATGTAATAACATCTCACTTTTAACACAGTAATATAAAAAATAAATCATAACAGTAATATCATTTGTTGGTTTGTTTTAAAATCTAGTGGCTTAGGAAGGTGAAATGTAACACAATACCCAGTGTCCTACCAAGATTTTTAATTTTCTATTCTACCTCCTTTTTATCTCACCCTTGTGTGTGATTAGATAAATTATTTTCAAACATTCTGATTTTATGCAATTAATTTTTTTCTTGTCAATAAAATCTGAGGGAGCCACTCAGCTGTCTGAAAATAAACTATTGTATTTGAATGCTCACATGCTTTAATTTGGGATTTGTCATCTGCTTTGAAGAATGATACCATTCCTTTCTCCTTGCCTCATATTCTATTGAACTAACCTTTTATTGGATAAACAATTATGTGTGAAATCCTGAAGCAGAAAGCTCTTCTGCACTAGTTGGAGCCCAGCTTTGAATCTGTGCAAAACCAATCTCTAGTTCTCTGATGGACCAGTCTGGGGGTGGGAACCATGGGAGTGGGGGGCCTTCATTGTCCTGTAGGTACTCAGTGTTGGTGTGAGCCCAGAGCCCATAAGTGGGAGGGGCAGATCTTCCAGGTGGTACTACAGAGGGAAAAGGATGAAGCCCATTTTTTAAAGAATGATAGATCATCCTAGCTTCCCTTAAAAAAACTGAGCCTGAGGTTCAAGGCTTAAAGCCTAACACTTTAATAGAGAATGCAGGCCCAGGATAGCAAAAAGGAGGCAATATAAAGGAGCACGGCACACAATGGAATTCTACTCAACAATGAAGAAGAACAAAATGATGTCATTTGCAGGGAAATGGATGGGCCCGGAGAACATTATGTTAAGTGAGATTAGCCAGTCGCAGAAAGTGAAGGGTCATATGATTACTCCCTAGTGGAAGGTAGGGAGTAATCAAGATACAAGAGGGACTTTAGATAATGGAGGAAAGACCCCAGTGGAGGGATGGAGGAGGTTGAGAGGAGGGTAGTTGGGGGGGGTGGTTAATGAAGGAAACATATCTACTGACATTCTGAATATATGTGAAATTACCAATGACAGTCTCAACATCATGTATGAGGCATGGCCAAGAGGGAGAAGAGGGGAAGACTTTCTCTGCTGACGTTCATCTCCCATTATTTAAAGTTTGCCCTGAATTTTCAGGCTAGGTGTTTAGTGGGTTCCCAGGCATACTGCACCTCAGCAGGAATATGGAAGCCCCAGAGCAATGGGTATGGTATATGGCACAGGAGTATATGGCACAGATATGAGGCAGGATGCCTTCTGGGCATGCTCCCTGGTGATTCAGGGACCCAACGTAGCTGTCACTGTAGGAGCTGGGTCTGTAGTTTCAGTGATAGTAGCAATAGAGACCTTGTCTCAGATCCACAGGAAGTTTCCACCATGCTTCGGGCTGCCTCTGCCAAGAAACAAGGTACTTCTGTGGATCTTGGGTAGGGCATAACTAAATCTGGACAAATAGCAAGTCCACATGGATAGCAGCTTTTAATTAGAGCTTCTGTAATGATATGTGAAAATTAAATTTTGCTGAAGCATGTCCTAAATTGTGAGGTGTGAGCTCCCTGTGATGCAGGCTATAAGCTTAGGTTTCTCTCCCATCCAAGCCTTGCTTTTTCTGCCATTCCCCGCTGGGACTGATCAGACAGCAGTGCCAGCTTCAACAGGCATGGTGATGGCTGAGGAAGGTGGGTAATTTTTAAGCCACGTTGCAAGCTCCCAGCGGGTTGGGCATGGAGGTTTAATTGCATTCACTGGTAATAGTGGTAATAAGCTTCTGCTAAATGTGGACAGGGTGAGACCAGGTAGGAAAAGATCCTTGCTCTATTGCTTTCCCGTTCTTTCTGTATCTATTCCCCGTGAGTACCAGGCTTATATGCAATAGGATTAGGTAGCTTCTAGAAGTGCCCTTGGGTAATGGGGAGATGGTTGTCTCCTTCTCTGTGTGGCGTAAGAGTTGTCTTTAGAGTTTATTCTTGGTGCCTACACACTTTCCTCTCCACTGCAAGGCCATAAGTTAGTTTTCATTTCTGTCAGTCCAAAGCCACCTGCTCTTGACTCTTCCAGATTTCCTGGGGAAAATAATCAAACAACCGAGGGAAGAGAATACTGATAAATAAACAAATTTGGTGATGCAAATGTAGGACTGATAATAGTTAGCTTCAGAAATTTACTCATACACAGATTTATGAAGTGTGTTTCTGAAATGTCTAAATACATTGGTTTTTCATGGTACCCTTTTGTTGTAGATTTCTAAACCATTCGATTTGGGTGAATGTGTCTATTAGATGGTAGTTCTATGAAAAATTAAGAGCTCTTTGACTTTCAGTGTTGTCATTGTTTTATAAATGTGTCATAAATGGTTGAGAAGGATATGATTGTCCTGATATTTTGGTGCTGGGACACCACACACATATTTATTAGGTCAAGCTGCTTGTGTATAGGTCAGCCCTTCTATAATTTCCTGATTGGTTTATCCTAAGAAAAATGTGTTTTACTCTCCTACTCTTGATAGTTTTATAGTTTTGTAGGTTTCTTTTTTTATTGGAGATTGAACCCAGGAGCTTTCTACCTCTGAGCTACACCCCAGTGCTCTTTATTTTTTATTTTGAAATAGGTTCTTGCTAAGTCGTTGAGGCTGTCCTTGAATCTGTGATTCTCCTGTCTCAGCCTCCCATGTACTGGGATTATAGGCATGCACCACCACATCCAGATATTTCTGCAGTTTTTATCTTACAAATGAGGCTATCTTATTAGTCGTAACAAATATAGAATTGCTCTATCTTCCTGGTGAAGCACATCTTTGATCATGATAGCAGCCCTTTTTATTCCTAACAATGCTTTTTGCTTTAAAGTTTATTTTATCTGATATCATTAAACTACATCAATTTTTTCTCTCCTTTTAATTCTCATCTGTACACTGGCACATGATGATTTTTAAAAACACAAAACTCAATCTGACACTCTCTATTAACTGGTGAATATTAGTCTACTTACATTTAAGACTGATATATCTAATCTTCTTTCTGGTTCTTGTTTTCTGTTTAATCTGCCTTTTATATGCTTTATTAATTTTCTTTTCCAGCCTTTTTTTGGATTGATTTTTTCTTAAATTTCATTTTCCCTGGTAGTATTTTGCAATACATTTAACTTATTCCTTTAGTCACTACTCTTAAAATTTTAATATGCTTAAATAGCTTGAAGTTTAAGGTAAACCAGAGTATTTTCTCTCTGAACAATAGTAGACCATAGAACACTTTAAATTCACTCACCCTCATCTTTCATATTATTATAGTTCAATATTTAGTTTTATGCTGATTTTTTTCTTTTAACCCATAAATTATTCATTACTTTTGTTGCTTCAATTTGCAAATGCTTTAGACGGAGAGTCAGCAAACTTTTTCTTGGAAGGGCCGGATTTGCTGGCCATAGGTTCTGTGTTACAATTACTCAGTTCTGCTGCTACTGCAGAAACAGCCATGGACAATCCATAAACAAATAGAAGTGGCAATGTTCCAATAAAGCTTTATTTAAAAAAACAGGCAAGGGGCCAGGTTTGGCTACCAACACTTGTTTTAGATACTCTGATGTGATTATTGCTTTTCTTAGTTATGATTCCTTCTAGACTCTTACCTTTCCTTGTAGATCATCTCTGTTTTCCTGAAGTTTATCGCTTGGGTGGTCCTTTAAGTGAGGACCTGGTAGCTACAGACTCTTTTAGGATTTCTTTGACTTTCTACTTAATGATATTTCTTGGACAGGATGATAATTGCAGTGAACATATTTTCTCTGAACACTTTTTTGGGTATCAAATAGTGTACCTTATTTTTATATTTATTTTCAAGTCTAAGCACCTACTTATCCTGGTGAATTAGTAAAAAAATTAGTTATTGTTGGGCTGTCTTCCCATTTCCATCTTTATGAGATTATATTCAAAGTTCTTAGGTTTACTTAGTGCTGGAGCATTAATAAAAATGAAGATCTATTAACAATTTAAAGTTATTACTTTGTTTTTTGGAATTTTATAGCTGCTGGCAAGGAATTATGCAATTAGTTTAATTAACAAGGTTTTGCAAGTGAACTGTTATTTCTCCCTGGCTACTTTTAAGATTTTTTCTTCTTCCCACTTGATTCTTACAGTTACCTCTGATGTACCTTTGGATACTCTTTTTATATATTGTGCTTTAGATTTGTTTTGGAACATCCTCAGCTACTACATCTTTTAATATTTTCTTTCCTGTACTTTGTACACTTTCTTTTTTGTTATTGAAACTTTGGTTAGATTATATATTAGTTAAGATATTCCATCTTCCCCACTCTTTGTCTCTTTGTGATATATTCTGGGCACTCTCTTCTCATTAATTAATTCTCTTTTCAGTTGTGTCTATTTAACTGTTTAAACTAGGTGGAGCTCTGAACTTTAATAATTATATTTTCATAGTTAGAACTTCTATTTAGTTGTTTTTAAAATCTGTATAGTTATTTTCTAAATCAGTGAAGCTCACTACTCTAACATCAATGCCACACCATGGTTATCTTGGAAATCTCTTACTTTGCACTTAATCTTTTACTTTCATTATTTTAAATATGTTAAATGTATCTACTTTATAATATGAATCTGGCAGTTTTAACATTAGAATTTCTTGGGACTCCACTGAATATTGTTCTTCTGCTTCTCTTGATAAAGGTGGCTTTCTTCCTCGTGTCTTTTAAAATTTTTTATTATGAGCTCAAATTTGAATGGCTTTTAAATTTGAGATGACTGAAGGGTCTAGGGTGGGATTGATTTCTTCTAGAATAGGATTTGTGTTTGTTCCAGAAAAATCACATCCCAGTGTATAAGAACCAGCTACAACGTGCCATGAGACCAAAGAAACAGGCAGACAAATCCAGGATTTCACGGACCGCAATTTACTGGGGCCTTATTGACAAGAGTGTGGTCCTGAGAAGCAGCAAGACCAGTGGATCCCCATCACCTGGATTAGAAGTAGGGGGCTTCTATTATGGTCAGCACAGAAATGACTTTATCCAAGCTGGAATATATCTGGCTTATCTCAAGCAAATATCAAAGACATCAGACATATTCCAGTTGCTAATGGTGCCAGGGTTTAGGTTGTAAAGATCTACATAGCACTCTAATGTCTATATGTTGTGTGCTGGGAAACTATGTGAGGGAAACAGAATGGGTTACAAACAGCCATCATGGCAAGCATGGCTCAAGATGTCTGCAGCCGAGTCAAGCTGAACTCCTCTGGTGTTTATTCTGCTAGGTGCCTGGAGTGCTACCAACATGGTGTCACTTCAATTTAATGACTTACCTTGGGTTCTACTGGACCAATCAGAGAGTAAATGCAACCCCACACTTATGTAAGGACAGGGATTGTTTACATGTTCTCAGAGGAGACCTCCTCTATCCTCTGCCTTGGCCAAAGAAAGCATATTCCCTATTTGTTTTGGGTTCTTTTGCTTGTAAGAGGATTTCCTTTTTCCTAGTTTTGCTTTTCATTATAGGTATAGCTATTTCAGGATCCTGGATGGATGTGGAGAGTCTGAAAGTCTTACTTCCAACTCTTCACCATGGACATATGGAGAACTTGGTCTTCTATTCCCTGCCAAGGCATTAAACCCAAGTCCAGGATACTGAGATCAGCCAGCACCCCAGGGCAGCTTTGGCTCATGAATGTGCCTACCATTTTGGCATCAGTTTCTACTTTATTTTGATCCCTGGGAATTTCCCTTAATTTCTTGTGAATTCTGTCATTTGCTATCATATGCCCTAAATTTCCTCATTTCATAGTGAAAAGTTTCCCAGAATATCTACCCCCAATCTATGAGTCTTTTCTTGTTTGTTTCCCATTTCCCTCATTTAACATGGTTAATGGTATTGGTTCTAGTAGAATCTGCACAAGGTGTCCTTGATGCGGGTGCCTTTTTGTCTTCTCCTTGAGATTGCAATGTGTGAGATTGAAGAAAAGTCTGAAAGAGATGGAGTAAGGGGGTAAGAAGATAGGGAAGAAGGGAGCTAGCAAGCTGGGGATGAGGAATATTATGGTGAGTGAATGGTGTTTGCCTTCCTTTCTGCATGTCTGTTTAAAAGCCTTGTCCTAAGGTTCTCATTGAGGTCACTCTTGGCCTTTGAGTCATTTCCCCAATTCCAGGCAGTCCTTAAATTTATTTCACTTGGACCAGACATCCAGTCTGCTTAGTCTCTTACTTGACTTCCCCCACCTCTCTTCAGTGGCTGTTTTTATGCTATTCCTAGCCTGCAGAAGACACAGAAGGCAAAATGCAGGGATCTTGGCCACAATGTTTTGATCTGTGGGAAGAGGAGGACAAAACTGGTCTCTGTGTTTCTTTCCCTTCCATGTCTCTCCCTCCCTGAGGATATCTTGTCTTATTTATTTTCTTTACTGCATTTCTAAATCCCTGTTATTGCTGAAGGTAATTAGCTTTGAGCAATTATAATCATTCTCTATTCCCTCTCTAGCTTTCCTCTCAGCCAGGGAAAAGCAAAGGTGAGACACTGAAATTGTGGGGGAGGGTTTTCATTTTTGCAGCATTTTCTACATCTTTTACCCTGACTACCCACACATCCTCTCAGCCTACTTTGTTAGAAATTGAGGTATTCATCAGATATTTTAGGATTTTATTCTGTGACCATCTTTATCCTTTTCTTTTTTGGGGTGGAGGTGGGGGTGGAGGTGGGGTGTGATGGCTATAGATCTTTTTCCTAGACATCCAAAGAGGATCATGGTATAAGCTTATGGTCCTTTTTAAAATTTCCATCTATATTTTATGCTGGTTTTAAATTTATTTTGTCAATTATGAGAGCTGAAGTAACTGTGATCCTGATTTATCTCTTCACATTGTTTTAGTAGTACATTTGAGAACCATGTTGTTTACTTTCTGTGGGGAGTGAGGGCTTTAGAACCAGAAAGACTTAAATTAAAATTCTTGCTCCATGTGGATGGTGATATTGAGAAAGTACTTACTCTTTGTGGGTCCAGTTTTGTCTTTTAATACAGTGATAAACATTATTGCTGTAAGGTATTGGGATGCATACATAAATAAAACAAGGTTTCTTCTCTCTGAGAAGTCATTTTCAAGGACAGACTAAAGAATAAATGATTCTATCAAGTGGTGAGTGCTAAGGCCAACCTATGATCCACAGAGGGTAACCTAACCCTGATAGCAATAGAAAAGGGACCATGAGGGTGATCATATACCCCTGCCAGGTGAGAGTGCACCTGATCAGGTAGATGCAGTGAGCTGTTGGAGGTAGCAGGAAGAATGTGTGAGGGAAGAGTATTACTACAGCCGATTGGTGAGAGGTGACACTGTGAAAGACTTGCAAGCCCTTTATGTTTTATGTGCCCTCCATTGGGAGGAAGGGATTTCTCCTTTAAAATTATTATTATTATTATTGTTATTATTATTATTATTACTATAATTATTCTAGGGATTGAAGAGGCATTCAACCTCTGAGCTACACCCTAGCCCTATTTTATCTTTCATTTTGACACAGGATTTTTCTAAGTTATGGAAGGTCTCTCTAAGTTGCTGAGGCTGGCCACAAACTTATCATCCTTCTGTCTCAGCCTCCCAAGTACTGGAATTACAAACATGTGCCACCATGCCCAGATTTATCCTTTTTGTAAAAAGGAACACTGGACATTTCAAGATGAGAAGTATATTAATCAGATAATGTGTTTTAGAAACCCATCCAGAAGACTGAAAAAGATGATTGGAAAGAACGTGGCAGATTATATAAATGGCACAAACCTATCAGCCACCTCTGCAAGCCTTTCTTATGATATGACCGTGGCACTCCCTCCATTGAGGAGTATTCAAGCAGGCTGATGGTGCCGTGTGACTTCCCAGTCAGATCACAGAAGGCAATACAACTTCTGCCTAGGCCTCTTGGTGTGTTTGCTCTTGGTATCCAGCTGACATGCCATGAGGATGCCAAAGAGTTTGTGGAGTTATCTACATAGAGAGGAATTCAGGACCCCAACTGACAGCCTCTTTGAGAAGACCACAAATGGCCAGCACAACTCATGAGCCATGGGAGTGTGCCATCTTGGAAGTGGATCCTCCAACCCCTAGTGGAGCTATCCCAGCAAATGCTACATGGAATAGAGAGGGGCTTGCCCTATGAGCCCTGCCCAAATTGCATGGTCCAGGGCAAAATAGAGGCTTGCTATTGTTTCAAGACACTGCATTATGTGATGGTTTCCCACACAGCAGTAGATAACTAATACCGGGAGAGAGGATGAAACAGGAACAGCTATTAGGGAACACAATTGTTCAGGCAAGAGATGGTGAGGACTTTAGCTAGGGAATTAGTTAATTGAACAGATAAATATGACATGCTACTCTGTGATGACATGGGAATATAATATGTAATAAATAGACAAGGTCCTTTTGCTCCAGAAGTTGACTGGCTAGTGGGCAGTGAGGGTGGAAGGTAGAATGAATCTGCTGCATCACTTTATTATACTTATCTGAGGGTGTGTGCTTTTCCTATCCAATATTTATATGCATCTGAAAAGGGGGGGGGCTGGGGTGTAGCTCAGTGGTTTAGCATGTACCTAGCATGCAGGAGGCCCTAGTTTCAATACCCAGCACTGCAAAAACAAAAACAAAAATGAAAAAAAAAACCTAGAAAAATGCATTATTGCATGGATAAAAGTTTTGGCATCCAAATAACATGAATGTGACATCAGCTTTATTCTCTAAGCCCCATTGAGAATGTTAGGAAGTATTTCTTTATCTCTGTTGCCATCAGAGAAAAACCTTCCTGTAGGCACTTTCTTTGCTCACCTAGCATTGTGTGATTTTTAGTTCAAAGCACAAGGCTCTTGCTATTTGCATCAGTGCTCATTATTTTTTTTTATTTTTATTTTTTTTGAGAAGCAGAGTTGGAGGATCTCCACTGTGTTCTCTTCAAGTGCTCTCAGTCCCTGATCAAAGGAAGGGTTTTAGAGTCTTAGTTTGTCTGAGATTCAATATAAGACCGTTCTTGATTTGGGGTTTTGAGTAAATCACTTTTTCTTAAACATCAGAAAGAAGGATCGCCAACCCACGCAGTGTAAACTACAAAGTCCTACACAAATGCCAATTACTTTTGTTATTTTGAAATGGAATTTGGGCCTTAGTTGTATTCAAGGAATTAACCATTAGCAAGGACATTTCACTTTAAAAATAATTACTCATTTAATAATTCATGTAGCAATTTGTTCCTTTGCAGAGAACAGGCATAGCTCCTCTTCGTCTTATTTTCGCCATGAGGTTTTGCCCTTTCTTTCTCCTTCCTTTGAACCACCACAACAAGGAGTCATGTCATCCCCCGGCTTGGCTTGCCAACTAGAGCAATCTGGCTTTGGTTCCCGTAGCTCTGCTGGGAATGACCTTTTGAGTCATTGGTGGCTTTTTGCTGCCAAATTTTTTGAACTCTTCTTAGTGCTCGATTGGCCCGGACTCTCTGTGGCATTTGGTACTGTTGACTGTTGCCCAGTTCTCGAAGCTTGGGTCTCCTCTGACTTCTATGTCAACATGCTGGGGTGCTACTTTTCTTACTGCTTTCTCTGCTTCTGTTGCTGGCTTTTCATCTCACTGTACTCCTCATCTGAAATCATGATGTTTCCTGGGGTTTAGTTCTTACATTCTCTTCCATATCCCAAGATGCTGTCGTCTGTTTACAAGACTGCTATCCATCCAGCGACCATCTATATATTTTGATGAGTCTCAAAAACCATGTCCTCTGTCCTGGAAGCACACATGTCCAGGAGTCACTATTTTTTTGGTACTAGAGATTGAACCCCAGGGAGCATTCTAGCCTTTTTTATTTTGAAACATGGTCTTGCTAAATTGCTGAGGATGGCCTCAAGCCTGTGATCCTCCTGTCAAAGCCTCCCAAGTATTGGGATTACAGGCATGCACAGGAGTCACTGTTTTTTTTTTTTTTTTTAAGGATGAAGAAAGGATTAGTGCTGAATGGTGCTTGGCTTATAAGAGGCATTCAATTAAAGACTGGAATGAAGAAAGAAATGAATCAGGTTGCTACATTAATTAAATGACTTCTAAACTCTCTACCAATAGTACTAGAATTCTTTTAGAGACTAAGGTGAAAGGTTGAGGCATTTTAGATGGTCTGGTATGATGAATAAATATATTTCCAGTAGATACTGTAACTGTCTTATTGGGATTCAAAAATCACCCTGGTCATCACCAAACCAGATGAAAATAAACTCCAAAGAAGGATGTGCACAGCACACGGTTTTCTCACTGATGGAAGCATTATGGGATATTGAGTGGTGCCGGAGAGGACGCAGTAATGTTCCTTTGCATAGAGAACATTTGAGATTTGACAGTCTCCCATTTTTCTTTATTTCTGTTAAGGCAGGAACCTGACAGGGCTATATTTTGCCACCCATTTTGCTGTTTTCTTGTAAGTGGCAGTGAATGACAGAGGGGGAAACAGAGACACCTTGTTAATCAACGTGGTTACAATTTTTACAGCACCATTCTTGGCAGGACGCATGTTTCAGTCAGGAAAACACATGACTCAAATGAATTAAAGACTATGGAAATTCAACAGGTGGGCAGGAGCCAGACTCCTGTCTGGCCGGCTCTGTGCCCTTACAGCTGTCTGGGCTGCATCCAGTCCTCAAGACATGAAATGTACAACCCTATTGATCCACTGGGACATTTGCATGTCATGAGCCTAGTTTTAGTATTTTTTTTCTTTTGACAGTGCCAACTTCTGGGCATATATTTATATTCCACTATGTCTGCAGAAACAAACATGCCTCAGACTTAGTGGCTGAAAATGACAATTTATGTGGCTGTTACAGGTTTCTGGTAGACTGGGCTCAGCCTGGTGGTCCTCACTTGGAGTCTCTCAACACTGCGATCAGATATTGGTCAGGGCTGAAGTTGTCTGAAAGATCAACTGGGATAGATGTCTACCATGATTTTTCCCCTTACAGGATGGGTGCCTCAGCTGGGTCAGGTGGGTCAGCCGGCTAGGTGAGCATCTCTTTCTAAGTGGCCTTTCTCTGTGGTTAGCTTGGTTTTCTGGTGATGTGACAGCTCTGAGAAACCCCAGAAGACACAATGCTTCTTAGGACCCTGGCTCAGAAGCCACACAGAGTCTCCTTCTAATTGAAAGGAAGTGGCAGGCCCCTGAGATTTCAGCGGAGGGGATTCCACAAGAGCGGGAGTACTGGACGTTTGCACCTTAGGGAGTCCTGCTGGAGCCAGGCTGTGACAGGCTGCTTCCCAGGGGCGCTGTTTCTGTAGAGATGGTGCACCGGCTTTCTTTCACGCTCTGCTGTTTCCACCTTGGTGTCTTTTCGGCCCCTGACACATGCCCTGTCCCCTCAACCCATGCGCATCTGCCTGCCACCCCCAGCCACATGGCTCTTCCAACCCTTCTCCTTGGCCGATGTAGCTGTCACCTCAGATGTCACACACAGAACACTCCTTCAAGGAAGCTGTTCTCGGCTGTCCAGGTCAGACCAGGCTTTTCTCTTAAAAATTCTCAAAGAAGCGAGTTCATTTCCTTCATGGCATCAATGGTAGTTTGTACTGTCCCTTAACCAATGCACTGGGGACCAGAAGTGTTTTAGATTTCAGATTTTTTCAGATCTTGGAATACTCATAAGTGCATAATGAGATATCGTGGGGATGGGGACCCAAGTATAAACATACACTTCATTTATGTTTCATGTACACTGTATACACACAGCCCAAAGGTAATTTTAGATGATATATATATGTATATATATATATTTTTTTTTTAATTCTTTTTTTTTTTTTTTTTTTGCAGTGCTGGGGATTGAACTCAGGGACATTTTACCTCTGAGCTACACCCACCAGTCCTATTTTTTATTCTTTATTTTGAAACCGAGTCTCACTAAGTTGAGGAGTGCCTCACTAGGTAGCTGAGGCTGGCCTCGAACCCGGATCCTCTGGTCTCAGCCTCCCGAATGCTGGGATTACAAGCGTGCGCCACCACGCCTGGCTGATGATATATATTTTTATACTTCTATTGGTGCACTACAATTTTCAATGCTCCAGTGTTTGGACTGAGACATGTCATGTGAAATCAGGTGTGGAATTTTCTACTTGTGTTATCATGTCAGTTCTGAAAAGTTTAGGATTATTTTGGATTTGGAATTTGGCGATTAGGAATGTTCAACCTGTGTTTATATCAGTCACAAGATAATTCAGCTAAAGGATGCCTCCATTGGTCTGTTCAAAAGAGCAATGATCATGTCCTGAATATCTTTCCTTAACCAATACAATCCTCTACAGCTAGCACATGGTGGCTGTTCAGAAATCTTTGTTAAATGAATGACTGACTAAACCTCCCCCTTTCAAGCTGCCTTAATCTTTGGGGCTTCTTTTGCAAGATAATATACTTATCCTATGGGGAACAAATCCTCTGATGGAGGAAATATTTGGTTGAATGCAGGGGATCACAAGCTTTTTAAGAAGGTGAGAAAGGAAGGACAAATTGGATGGGATTTTCAGAGACATTGCCTATTACTCAGATGCAAGGATGAGCATGATGGTTGAATGCCATAGGATTCCTGGGGACTGGGGATGGAGAGACAGATCAGTGAGTTCTTGACCTGAGCCAAGAGCTGAGAACAGTCATCCCATTTGGTGACTGCAGCAGGGGATCTGGACAGGAAAGAGGCAGTTGGCTGGGGCAGGTGGCAGGTGGGATACTTGAGCAGCAAAGCTGGTGCAGGTCTGCTTGGAAGCACACGTGGATCCACAGCACATTTACAGGGTGGTGGAGGCAGCTTTCAGCAGCGATCTGAAGCCAGGAGATGTGTTGTGGGTAGCACAGCAAGTATCCACAGTTTCCCCAGCCTTCTGTGGTCATGCTTGCCTTTATCAACCAAAAATTACATACTGTAACCTGAGCCTTTACCCTACTTCTTTGAAATAAGCCTCCTATTTCTCCCACCCTGTGCAGAGCATGCTGGGTAGTTCTGATTGGTTGCTGATTGTCTGTACCCTCTTCACTATTTTACATCACACACATATACTCTAGCAATCCCACTCCTGGGTATATATCTAAAAAAGGGAAATCAGTATATTGAAAAGACATCTGCTCCACCTTGTTCATTGTGGCAATCTACCTAAGTGTCCATGATAAAGAAAATGTGGCATGGATTTATAAGGGAATGGTGTTCATCTGTGAAAAGAATGAAAGCCTGTCATCTGCAACAACCTGGATAGACCTGAGAGACGTGGCATTAAGTGAAATAAGCCAGGCACAGAAAAGCAAATTCTGAATGAGCTCACTCACCTGTAGAATTGAAAAACACTGGTTTCAAAGGAGAGAGCAGAGGCTTGGGTGGTGGAGGTGAAAGGGGGATGAGGAGATGTTGGTCACAGGACATCTGATTACAGTTAGATAGGAGGAATTTAAAAATGTCCAGAGTAGGCAAATATATGGAGACAGAATGTAGGTAAGATTGCCTGTGGCCAGGGGATGAAGGAGAGGGCAGATTAGAGGGGGAGTGAAATGGGGAGGGACTCTTAATGATCATGGAGTTCCTTTTATGGGTGATGAAAATGCTCTGAAATTGTGGTGATGTCTGCTCAAATCTGTGAACACACCAAAAACCATTGGATTGTAGACTTTAAATGAATCAATTGTAGGGAAGTGAATTATATTTCAAAATGTTATTTTGATTTTAAAAATGTGAACCAAGTCACCTCCTGTTATGGGTTTGGATCTTCAATATCCCCCAAAGGCTCATGTGTTGGAGACTTGGTCTCCAGTCTGTGAGATAGGGAGGTGGTGGAACCTTTAAGAGGTGAGGCCTAGAAGAAGGAAGCAGGTTGTTGGGGGTGTGGCTCTGAAGGAAATATTAGAACCCAAGCCCTTTGACCTCTCTTTCTCTTTGCTTCCCAGCTACCATCAGGTGATCAGCTCTGCTCCCCAAAGGCCCAGATAAAATGGAGTCAACCAAGCATGGACCAAAACCTCTGAAACCAGGAGTGGAGATAAATCTTCCCTCTCTTTTATTCTGATTGTCATAGTGATGGCAAGCTGACTAACATACCTCCCTTTCAACCTTATAGCACCACCCACCCTCAGCCAATTTTATTAGAAAATCTGGGGTTGGGGAACATGGGGAAATGACAGCACAGGGCAGGCAACAGCCTAAAAATGTGGAGTCAATATCATTGTCCCCCCAAATTTATTGGCTAACCTCACCTCAGAAAGTTCTTTAAAGTGACATTTCTCCTCAGTTTCTGTGAGTAGTCCCAGTCCTCCTTAGAGTCACAATTCAGCACTACTGATCACAGCTGCCCCAGTCCCCAGTAAGACTCTTTGAGCCTGCCAAGTGAAAACTTCAAGTCTCTTCACACTAAAAACACATAATTTTTTAATCTTATGCCAAGATGCCTTCATCAAAGAAAATGCCTATAATAAGGAGAAATTTAAGCTCCTTATTTCTG
This sequence comes from Graphiurus murinus, assembly GCA_004027655.1. NCBI lineage: Eukaryota > Metazoa > Chordata > Mammalia > Rodentia > Gliridae > Graphiurus > Graphiurus murinus. The sequence continues at coordinate 108,916 of PVLC010001208.1, read as the reverse complement.
CCTCTTCCATCTAGATTTTCTTTTGTAAAACCAAAAGCTCCTTTAAAGGGCACTGGTTAACCAAGTCTGCATGCATTCATTGTGTGCCAGCTGTCGATTAGGCACTGTGTTGCCTGCTGGCGATACAGAAGTAAGAATAACACACATGGTCTCTATTTTCTTCAGGCTGATGTGTCCCTCCCTCTGTGGTTCACCCTTTGAGCTCAGGGAGGGACTCAGATGCAGCTGAAGTGCTTGCTGGGTGAGTCCTGTGAATGGGCTAGCCTCCCCCTCTGCTGGAAGGAGCTAGTGCTTATCCCTTGACTGAGAATAAAATAGGTCCAGGGAAACATGGTCACAGTCTGCTGTCCAGTGCCCATCTCCAGCTAATTCCCATCAGGCAATCCAGGTCCCAGCATTGGACCAGCTGCCTGGGGCCACCTCATCTTCCGTGTAATGTTCCTTTCCATCCCTTCACAGAATGCAATGCTTCCTCGTCATGCCTCACTAGAACCTTGTTGAGTCCGTCGTGGTCCTGCTGTGAAATCATCTGTGTGCATGTCGAGCTTGTCCCATGACAGGTTAACTTGGGAGAGAGCTCAGTTTCTTCCATGGATGTTGCATCCTGCCTGATGTAGTAGGCATTCCATAGATACTGAACTGGGCTTCTAAAGATTGGTGTTTGTGTTGGCAATGGAAATAAATGCCATCTATCCAGTCCACTGAAAGCCTGCTCTTGTTTGTGCCTCACCCCATCCCAAAGTACAGGGCATCAGGGGTTTTAAGGGCAGTGTCACCCTCCTTTGATGTGCCTCTGTGGCAGTGCGTACACTGGACCTGAATAGAGTGATTGTTCTATTGCACGTCATTGTGCGCATATTTTTTTAAAATTAAGATTTATAGTAAATCCACAAATATTTATTGAATTATCGGAGATAGTTAAATGCTATGAAGGCTACAAAAGAAAGCTATATGCATTTCTAGGCTGGTCTCTAAGAGGGAAGCCCTGGCTGGGCAGAGGAAGCTGCGAAGACCAATGTATGGGGGCAGCTTTGAGCACTTGGAAGAGAGTCAGGGCTTCAACTGACAGAGGCAATTTGAAGTGGACAAATTCTTCCCACTTCTGTTCATATCCCAGGAATTTCTCTCTTTTCTAAATGCAAATAGTTAAACAACAATTCCATACTGATAATGATATAATAATGTCAAAGCTATGAGTTTTTATTTAAGAAAGGTTTAGCCAGACGTGGTGGGGCACACCTGTAATACTAGTACTTGGGAGGCTGAGACAGGAGGATTGCAGGTTCTAGACCAGCCTCAGCAACACAATGAGCCTCTGAGCAACCTTGTTTCTAAAACAAAAAAATAAAAAAGGGGACCAGGGTATCACTTGGATGTAGAATGCTCCTGGATTCAATCCCCAGCACCAATAACTAACTAGAGAAAACAGGAAGGAAGGAAGGAAGGAAGGAAGGAAGGAAGGAAGGAAGGAAGGAAGGAAGGAAGGGTAACTTCCAAACAATATTTAATTCTGTAACTTCATTGGCATATTACTTGTTTTACCGGAATGCACAAAACAACTTTTTCATGAAAAAGGCTTAAACAGGGTTTAAACAGCTTTAAAAATGGAATTATTTTTTTCATTGTTATTTTATTTTGTTTTTTAATTGACAGCATTCCAATTGATAATAATAGCATATTATTTTATCATCGTAAACACTGAAAATCCTTGTTTTGCTTGCCAGTGGGGACCATAAAATGACTAATGACCATGCAAACTGGAACTGCTAAGTGATCTTCAGAACCCATGGGAAAAATTATGGTTGTTTTAGGAACTTTAAAAAGTTTTGTCAGAACTTTAAAAACGTTCTTAGTACCAGTTATAAGTGCAAAGAAAAATAGAAAATACGAGAAATATTAAAAATAGAAGGCATTTATTTGATACATTGTCCTTTGAAACTTGTGAAATTTTAAATCTTAAAGCAATCCCTTCCTTCTTCCCTCCTTCTTTTCCTATTTTCTTGCATGTAGGATTGAACCTAGGGGCTACACCCCCAGACCTATTTTATTTTTGAAAGAGAATCTCACTAAGTTGCTGAGGCTGGCCTTGAACTTGCAATCCTTCTGTCTCAGACTCCCAAGTACTGGGATTACAGGCATGCACCACCACAACGTGGATTAATTTCCTTCTAAAAACCTTATTGAAAGTAGTTTGAACAGTATACAAATGGTGACACAGAGTAAGCGCTGTGGTGAGTTGTTGTCACACTTGCTAAGTTTGCATCAGCTTCCAACATTTTATTGTTTGTGCTTTCAATGTCTTGAAATATCCCCGAGAGTTCCTTCCTTTGAGGCACAGCTTTGCCAGTACCACTTCCTCTGGGGCCTCGTCATCCTTTTTGTAAATCTTTCCACGTTTATGTTGATAACTTGCCTTCAGGAAATCCTCTGGCTGCGTATGTAGCATCTCTGCAGGAGATTGGTCAGTGATTTCTTTTATAACTCCATTTATGTTAGAATCAAATTTCACTTCCAACTTGGTTTTTTGTAGCATTTTAATTTTTATTTCATTTCTGTGTACTAGGGATCAAACCCAGGACCTCACCTAGGCGAGTACTCTACCACTGAGCTACATCCCTACTCCTTTTGTTTTTATTTCATTTTGAGAGGGGGTATTGCTAAGCTACCCAGGCTGGCCTGAAACTTGTAAATCTCTCCCTTCAGCTTTCTGAGTAGTTGGAATTACAGGCCTGCACCACAATGCCCGGTGCCTGGCTGCTCTTTGATCTTTGTTGATACCTCCCTCTTTTGTTATCACTGGGAGATAAGGAAGCAACATCACCACACACATGTTGCCGTCTGTGCGTCTGTGCGTAGAGTGAATAATAGGTGGTAGTGTCTGTTGACTAACAGGCTTATGAAAGAAGACATGTAATTGTTCACTGATCATGAGATTTGTGGAATGAAGAGCTAACTCTAACGTGTGTACTTTAGAGTTGGGCATAGTGGCGCACACCTGTAATCCTTGCACTTGGGAGGCTGAGACAGGAGGATTGCAGGTTCATGGCTAGCCTTCAACAACTTAGCAAGACCCTCAGAAACATAGTGAGACCCTGTTTCAAAATAAAATAAAAAGGGCTTTGGGGATAGCTCAGAGGTAAAAGGTCCCTGGGTTCAATCCTCAGTATCAGATAAGTAAATAAATACCAAATAAATACATAATAAATAAATAAATAAATAAATAAATAAATAAATAAATAAATAAATAAAATGTGTGCCTCAACACATGTATTCAGTTAATACACAGTAGTGACAAGCTGCATTCTATGTAAAATATATCTTAGAGGTCTAGTAGCTAAGCACTACTGATAACCTAAGCAAATTCATCAGATTCTTTAAATGGAGGTTTGCCACTTTGATAGGTGTGTAAGCTGTTTTGTAGCTGGGGATTTCTTGGCAACTTTTCAATGTATTTTCTTGCCCATCCTCCTCCCTGAGGTCTGGAGGCAATTATAGGAGCTTCAACATTTTTGCAAAGGACTTATTCAACCTTGGTTTGGATGGCTAAAGCCCAGTAGGAATTAGAGGTAACCTTTGTCTGGCGGTTGTTTATCTTGGTTTTGAGTTGTCTTATCTATAAACCACCACCTATTGGGTTTAAGGTACTAATTTTACATTTTTTCAATTATTTATACAAGATACACTGAGAACCTTCTCTAGGGTAAGCACTGTTGAGTATATAAAAACTGAATTTAACATATATGCTACCCACTACCATTTTTTAAAAAAAAGTTCAAAATTATAAATTACTGTCAAATTGAGGTATGATGGCGCATGCCATTAGTTTCAGTACTTGGGAAGCTGAGATAGGAGGATCACAGGTTTGGAGCCAGTCTCTGCAACTTAGTGAGATGTTGTTTCAAAATAAAAAATAAAGAAAGGCTAGGGGTGTAGTTCAGAGGTAGAATGCCCCTGGGTTCAACCCCCAGTATCCTAAAATAAAATAAATTTCAGTCAACCTTCATTATTTGTAGCTTCAGTATTTGAAAATTCACCAACTTATTACCACTTGTTTTCAATATCCCAAACCAATGCTTTCTGTGCTTACCGGGTCATTTTAAGACATATATAGTGTGGGGAAAGGATGGGAGTCCTCTGCTGCACATGTCCCCAGCCGAGGTCATAGGAAGCAATGCTCTGCCTTCCTGTGTCTGCCCTTGCACAGCAGTGCCTGGAGGACAAGTCTGGAGGGAACCATGCTACTTAATGTAAAGGGAGATGCTGAGCTCTGAGACCTGCTGGTTAGGGTCTGAATCCCAAATCTGGTATTTATTAGTGGGTGGCCTCAGTCAAGTCCTTTAACACTTTTAGACCTCATTTTCTCTCTTGAAAAATAAAGAAAATAAAACCTACCAGGGTGAGTTGTTCTTAGAGTTTAAGATTATAATCTATGTATATAGATTATATAGATGTATATAGATGTATATCGCTACGTATATTATTTCCCCTAGGAGCAGTGGTTCAGTGTGTGCTAATTCATGTTCCCGGCAATTTTGCAGAACACAACTACCAGGAATAATGAGAATCGACTGTACATCTTAACACATAATTACATGTTGAGATTGTTATTAACTCGTTTTCTCATTTTCTGGCTATTGGGAAGTGGGTCCTTACAATAAAAAGTATCTGAATTCCTATTGATATAACCCAGGGCTTAAATGCATTTGCACAAATACTGGCCTACCCTCTTTAACAACACTTTCATCCAAATGGGTGTTTGGTTTAAAGTAAATGCTTTTCACATGTTGGGTACCCGCATTTAAAAATCATATGCATGGTTGATATGAGGAAGGACCATTCATAGTCCTAGGATTCCTCGTTGTCTGTTTGGATGGATTACATCATTCCTTGCCCATCCTCAGATTCTGTTTGTGTTTTATGTTAGAGCTTAATTTGATTATTTCATTTCTTCATCTTCTTTATTATTAAAACTTTCAAACATACAGAAAGAAATGCTGCTGGAGCCATACATTGACTACCTGGACATCTGCTACTTAGACTTAGCAATTGTTGTGATATTGTCATATTATCTTTCTTATGCATGTATGTGTGGGTGTGTGTATGTGTGTGTATATATGTGTGTTTGTGTGTGTGTAGTTTCTCCTGAACCATTTGTAACTTGTAATTATGATGACGTTTTACCCCAAATTATCCTATGATATATGTCTTACATAGGAATAAAAAAACACTATTCTACAGATGACATTAGCATGACCACACCTGTGGAATTTATATTAATTATCTGATGTAATGTAATATACAATCAAAACTCAGCCAGGCATGGTGGCACACACCTGTAATCTCAGTACTTGGGAGGCTGAGACAGGAGGACTGTAGGTTCGTGGCCAGCCTCAGCAACTTAGCAAGACCCTGTTTCAAAATAAAAAAAAAAACAATAGGGATGAGGGTGTAGTTCAGAGGTAGAATGCCTGTGGGTTCAATCACCAGTAATACACACACACACACACACACACACACATACACACACTACAATCAAAACTCAAAATTTCTATTAATTTTTATAGCTGTTTTTTGAACCATGATCCAGTCTATAGTTATGCTTTTCATTTTGTAATTTTGTCCCCCTGGATTTCATTAATTTAGAATAGCCCCTCATGTTTTTCCCCATGACATCAATTTTCTTTTTAGTTAGCATCTATAATTATTTCTATGTTACACAGTGGCATTAAAAATGATCTGGATTTAAGTCCTTGCTCTAGCTGAGCAAATTTGAGGTCAAATAGCCACTAAAAACCTTAGTATATGTATCTGCACTAAAGTGGATAGAAAACATTCAAAAAGGTAATGCATATAAAATTGCTTTGCAAATTATAAGAACTATATAATCTCAGTCATTTTAAGTTACTTTGAAAGCTATGCTGTTATTATGTGATGGTTGTAATGCATTATTGCAATTAGAAATTGGATTGATGAAATGTTTTCAATAAAGATAATTAACAAACTTTGTATTAAATAAATTCACTCTGAACTTTTCTTCCACACACTCCTTTAGCCAGTATGGATAAAAAGAGAAAATATGGATGCACATTCTCATACCACCATTGGGATTTAAAAATGATGATGAGCTTTGTTGATCATGGGCACAAGAAATATTCAAAACAAACAAATAAATAATACCCCCAAATACTACACCATGACATAGCATAATGAAGTTGTCCAAACCATTGATAAAGAACAAACCTAAAAGGCAGCCAGAGCAAAAAGATCTGCTAGGTACAGAGAAATAAAAAGAAGGATGACATCAAATTTCTCCTCAGAAATAATGCCAAGTGAGAGGCCAATGAAGGAACATTTTTTAAGTACTGAGAGAAAAATCTGTCCACTTAGGATTGTATGCCCAGGCAAGAATTGTAACCACAGTGAAATAAACCAAGGCAAAATGAAGGTGTTTTCAGAGATACAAAAACAGAAAGCATTCACCATGGGCACATTTACACTGTAAGAAAGGCTAAGGGAAGTCCTTTAGGCAGCAGGAAATCAGATCAGATTGAAGTATGGGTCTACAGAAGCAATGGAAAACACCCCAAATTGTAATGACTTGTAGGGTTGGGGGTGTAGCTCTGAGGTAGAATGCCCTAGGGTTCAATCCCCAGTACCAAAACAAACAATAAAGATAATTGATTATTTAAACCCAAATAATATATTTTGGGGTTTATAACATGTATAAATAAGATGTATTGTAACATTAGCACAAAGATCAGAAGGGGACACATGGGATTATATTAGTATAAATTCTCATATTTCATATGAATGGTTTAAGGTTACTTGAAGGTAAACTGAGGAATTGAAAAGGAAACCACTAAAATAATAAAGACACAGCTTAAAAGCAAACAATGGAGATAAAATAGAATCATAATTCAAAGTTAGTCTAAAAGAGAGACAATGACAGCAATAAGAAAGGAAAAATAGAAAATAAGTGACAAGGTGATAGACTTAAATAGAACCACACTAATAATCATATTAAACATAAGTTTCGATGAATCTTACAGGTCCTTGATTTAAAAAAAATTGAGTAGAGTCCCTATATATTTCGAGTAGATCATGCTGGTTGATTGTGTTTTTCAATTCTCTTATAGGCTTGCTGACTTTTTTGCTTAGTGTAGTCATTCCACCGATGGCTGAGAATGGGGTGTTGACACCTCCAACGGTAACTGTGGATTAGTCTCTTTCTCTGTTCAACTCTTACCAGTTTTGACTCACATATTTTGAGGCTCTGGTGTTTGGTATGTCTGCATTTAGGATTGTGCTGTCTTCCTGAGGGGTTGATCCTTTTTATTATTATGTAATTATGTTCGTGTTTCCTGTGGGTAATGGGCTCTTTGGAATGTCATTGCTGGGTTTCTGAATGACTTGTTAATAGTGATCCTCACGCCCAGACCTTGACTTTGTTTTACACACTACAGAATTGGAAGGCACAGTCCCTGCAGGCCTGGGGCGTCTGTCCTGGCTCAGCTCTCAAACTGTGCCAGTCCTAATACTTGGACAGATCCACTGTCTTCCTTTTTACCCAGCCTGAAAGGGCGGTGTGGGTGTAGGAACAAAGATCCACTGGGTGTGTGGACCACATAGTCTTCAGCAGTTCCTGGACATGTTCCTTGAAGACGGGGAGGGGAAGGGATGGAGTGTGATTTGGTGGAATTGTCTCTGGCCTGGTCCTCAAGTCGTCCAGGATTTAAGGTTTGGCTTGATTTCCTCTTTTTTTTTTTTTTTAACCAGTGTTTATTTGTGAAGCTCCACTCTATTGTGTAACCTCCCCAAGTTCCAGCTTTCTTGTGTGTTGAAGGAGGGAGCCCTGGCGATGACTTTTAAGGTCTCTTCCCTCTGAAATGCTTTGAATCCCCAGGAATATGGGTGGAGAAAAAGAAAGATAATAGGAAAAACCTGTTTCCCGGAGCTGCACCTCATTCCCAAGCCCCTTGGATTCTGCCAAACCCCAAACAGATTTTACCAGCTTCTTCCTCCCCTTGAGCTGCGTATATTCTTAGAGAAATATATTCCATGTGTTTTTTATTAATTTACACTCAACTTGACAAAATATTGTTTTCTCAGAGCTTTTTTTTTTTTTATGCCTTGGAGACCTTTTCTGTTTTCTTTATAAGCTCTTTCTTTTTTAGCACAAGGAGTCAATTGTATTTGCCTCAATGAACTCTTGAGATACTTCATCTGGGGTGGGGGGAGGGGAGACCTTGAATTTGTTTAAAGTCTCAGAGGTGCAAGGTTGGATGGGATCCATTCACCCTTTCCTGCTAGTCATTATCCTATCCAAAGGAGGCTCACTACTCCTGAGCAGACCCTGACTGGAGCAGGAATGCCTAAGTCAGACCTCAGCCAGCTGCAGATACCTGTGCTGCAATTGACCTGCTATCTGGGTCAAGCTTCATTTTCTCCACATCCTGTCCCAGTGCCGGGCCGCTGCTTCTTATGATCTTGCCTGCCATTTCTGCTACTTGCTGGGATTAGGCTCTGCCCCAGTGCACATGGCCAGGGTACAGAGCAGAGTGGTCTCTCCTGCTGTGCCTGGGTGCTGCTGTTCATATCCAGCTAATGGCCAGTTGCCTGTTATTTGTAGATTAATTGTCCACACAAGAGTGTTCCTAAGACAGCAGAGCTGGACCCTCAACATCACAGTTCTTAGATTCCCTTTATGTGGCTGCTTCCCCAGGAGGCTCACGTGCCCCCAGGAATGCCAGGGAAGGTGTGATTCTAGTTTCCTCCATATGACTGACCTCCAGCCACTCTTCTTTGGAAAGATCTGACTCTGGGGAGAAATCAGTGCATTGAATCTATGTCTTCTGATTCTTTGGCTCCATTTCTCTGAATTCCATGTGTGGATTCTGTTTTTCAAAGCACACCAGGACACTCCCTAGATCTCATGATTCTGCTGTGGTTTGAATGGTCCACTTTAAAACTTATAGTGAAATTTTATTGCCACTGTGATGCTATTGCAAGGCAGGATCTTTAAGAGCTGATTAGGGCTGGATGTGATGGCACACACTATAATCACAGTACTTGGGAGGCTGAGACAGGAGGATCCCAGGTTCGAGGACAGCCTCAGCAATGTAGTGAGACTCTCAGCAACCTAGCAAGACCTTGTTTCAAAAACAAAAAAACAAACAAACAAACAAACAATAAATAAACAAATAAAATTAGGCTGGGGGTGTAGTTCAGAGGTAGAATGCCTTGGGTTTAATCCCCAGCAAAACACACACACACACACACACACACACACACACACACACACACACACACAGTGATTAGGTCATGAGGAATGCAAGCTGTTATTGTGACAGTGGGTTCCTACTAAAAAAGGATAAGTTTGGTCTGCCCTCTGCCTCTGCCTCTGCCTCTCCCTCTGCCTCTCCCTCTCCCTCTCCCTCTCCCTCTCCCTCTCCCTCTCCCTCTCCCCCTTTCTCTCTATCTCTGTTATGACTCAACACGGAGGCCTTTGTCAGCACCATGCTCATGGACTTCTCAGTCTCTAGAACCATAAACCAATTGTATTTCTGTTGTTTATAAATTATGCATCCTCAGGTATTCTGTTATAGCAACACAGTGGACTAAAGCAGCCTCTCAGGGAGTGACAGTAGTGAGTTGAATCTTCGGTCCCCTCCCCTCTAATGGTTAAAATTCCCTGGGCCAGATGCAGAGGTGGCTAGAGAGATAGATGAAGACTTCCCATACTTTGGCATCCTCTGGAAAGCTGGCCAAACACAGGTTGCTGAGCCTTGCCCCAGAGTCTGATCCCATAGGTCTGGGACAGGGCCTGGGAATGTGCATTTATATTAAGTTCCCAGGTGGTACTGATGCTGCTGGGAGCTACACGTTGCAAGCCCCTGTATTCCACTGCAAGGTGAACAGTGAGTGGGAATAAGAGGAAGGCTTTGGGAGGAGGCCATGGCTACTGAGCCCGTCCTTATGACGACCTGGAGCATTGCCATGGGCAGACGTGGCCCCTCATGTGTTACTATCAAACTGGCTTCCCTGATCCTGCTGACTTTGCTTTTAGCAACAAAGAAGAAAGAGAAGGCTCTTATACTCACAGTCTCATCACCTCCAACTCTAAGCCTTCTCTAAGGCTCCCCAAGGCAGCTCTCGCTGAGTCTCCTCTGCCAAGAAGGTAAGAGATGAGTAGGATTCCCTACTGGGGGGGGGGGGGACTTACAAAAGGAAACCCAAAGAACTGACTAGATGACCATGTTCAGTCACCCCTTCCTTTTAGAATGCAAAATCCTCCTTTCCTGCTTTCAAGCAGGGGTCCTGGCAGGTTCCTCTCCCCTCCCTGTCTGGGGACATGGTCTGAGCGGGTATCCTTGCCAGAGGAGCTTGGCGCTCGGGCTCCTCTGCAGGAAGCCGCAGCCTTCCTGCCATTTTGAGGCCGGCATCTTGCACCTGGGCAGAAGACTGGCCATGCTAATAAAGAATTGCAATTTACATGAGAATGACAAGACTGAATCGTGAAGAGACTGATAGGGTTCGCCCACAGCCAAATCCTTTCTGCCTGAGTACATTCGATTTGAATTCCTCTAGAAACACCAGCTCTACCGTGCTCGGGCAATATTGAAAAGGTCAGCTGAGGCGATGTCAGACATGGTCTGCAGTTGCTCTACAAGTGCTCCAGTGGCGATGCATAACAATATATTACAGTGGCCACCGGCTGCCCAGGCTCTCCAAGGGGCGCTCTCTATTTATCTGGTAGCAACAGAATCTTTTTTTTCTTTTTCTTTCCCTCCATTTTCCCTGCTCCTCTTGAATATCAGTCTACAGCCAGCTAATAAGTTTTTTTTCTTTCTTTCTTTCCAAGACACAGTGAGGATAAATGTTTTGATCTGGTTTCCACACACCGCCCTTTTCAGAGTGTTTGCACATTAAATATAAATCACATCAACTCCAGGGGCTCAGATGCCTGCACATAGCGCTTACCTTGGAGAGATTTCGGCATAATAGAAGCCTTGTGATCTTCTGCCCTGTTTTGCCTCAGGCAAAGATGTGTTGAGGGTCTGTTCTTCAGGCTTGAAAAAGGCCTATCTGTGATTCTTAGGGAAGTAAACAGTGGATTTGTAGTCAAGAGCCTGGGGTGTCACAGTGGGTTGAGCTGTCTAGAAGCAGCTGCTGAGACAGAGTTGGGGAGCAAGGTGCTTATTAGGGATCCCTGGTGCAAAGAAGGGGGAAGGAAACAGGACTGGGCTGAGGAAGAAGGGGAACAGGAGCGACCTCATTCAACTAAATGAATGAGGTGGTTCATCCCGCTCAGGGGGATGAGGCAGAGATGTCCACCCTGTGGGCTGTGAAGTGTCCGTGAGCAGTTGATCTTGGGTCGCATGCTGAGCATGCTCCCCACTGATGGGCAGCTGGCACATTCTTGGTGGTGCACAACAGTATCCATTACAGAGGGATTCAGACAGTTTCTGGACCAGCCTCTGGGTGTTGCTGAGCAAGACACAGCCTTTCCAGTCTTACTTTCTTTATTGGTCAATGAAAAGAATTTGTGTTAAATTAAAACTCTTGAGACCCAGGGTTTTCCAAAATGAAAGAGTTTATTGAACCATTACAGATGCCAGCCAGAATAGGACCAGATTCTGGGACATGTTCTGAAACTACCATCAGCAAGGTTAGATAGCAGTTGGAAAAATGTCTGCATGGCCCAAGAGCCATGAGCATATTTATAATGGAATTTTAGGGAAGAAAGGCATACACTGTTTGCATTCACTATACATTGGTTATAGATAAGAGGGGTGGGATAACACAAAGAGGGAAAGTTTTGGGATAGGAAGGTAAATAGTCTGGGAAGTCCATTCCTAACCTGGGCCTGGTGATGCCTTGGTGCTCAACTGCCTAGGGTTCTGACTCAAGGTTTTAACACACATTCAGGGATGTAGAGATGTCTTTGTTGGCTTCAGCCTGCAGCTCTTAACTGATTAACTTCTCTTATCTCTTCCACTCTTCCATTCTCCAGCCCTCATAATTAAATTAGGGCAGAATCTTTCTTCTATCAGGCAGAATGATGTCTGTGACATAATAAGACATATATAGTAGTTAGTCTTCATCCTGGTTCTTGGCACAGAGCTAGTAAAACCCTTGGAACTTCAGAGATGATGGGGTGATAGGAGTGTCTTTTATTATTCATAATAAATCCCCTTTGACCACCTGTGGGTTCCTGCTGAGGAGCTCACTCCTGGAGGAAAGAGGCTGGTTGCCAGAGGAACCAACCACATGACTGTGACTAGAGTGTTGGAACTTTCATTCCTACCCTTTGGCCTCCAGAGAGGGGAGAGGAGCTGGGGATTGGCTTAGTCACCAATGGCCAGTGGCTCATCAATTCTGCTTATGTAACGGAGCCTCCATAAAATCCTAAACAATGGGGTTAAGGAGCTTCTGGGTTGGTGAATGCATCCACTTGCCAGGAGAGTGGTTCACCCCAAACTCCACAGAGACAGAACCACCCCTGTGATCTGACCTCTTCTTGCCTTCACCCTGTGTACCTATTCATATCCTTTATAATAAACTAGTACATTAAATAAAGTACAATTAGAGCTATTAGAGCAAATTATTGCGTTCAAGGGAACTCCTTAGCCAGGCCAGTGTGAAGTACCAAAGGCCCAGGACTAGTGATTGGCATTTGAAGTGTGTGTGTGTGTGTGGGGGGGGGGTCTTATGGACTGAGCCTGTAACCTGAGGTCTCACACTGACTTCAGGTAGCACAGAGTTGAATTGAATGATAGGACACCCGTTGGTGACTAGAGACTTGGAGAATTGGTTGTTATTGTGGAAAACCTCCACATATTTGATGTCAGGAGTGTTGTGAGTAAAGGAACCATTATTTTGTGTGTGCATATTTGGGTTTCTTCCTTTTTTATTTTATGAAATGACACAGAAACCAAGAGGCAGGTGGAGTAGGTGATTCTTGTATGATTTGATTTTCTATAACTGTTCATACTGCGCATGGATAGGGGTGTTGAGCCTGGTTTGTATTAGTTTCCATCATAGCCAGCTCCCACAGCTTCCCCTCAGGGCCCAGTGTCTCACCCTGGCTTCACCTGGCCTCATTGCTGTGGCACAATTTGGGAACAAATTTCCAAGACAAAGGATAGAGCTAGAGACAAGTTTATTAAAGAAAGCAAGACATACATTCAAAGGAGAATGAAGGCAACCTCGAGTGAGAGACAGCTTTGAGGGTTCATGGCTTCTCTTTTATAGGAGACTTTTGACTTCCATGAGTTGAGGGTAGGAGGAGGCTTCAGAGGATGACATCACAAGATGATTTGAGGTTTTTTGATTATCTCCCGGGTCCTGATGGGGTCTTCAGGGACATATCAGACTCTGTATTTTGTTTGTAATGCAGCTGGGCTTGTGATCAGGCCATGTCCTTGGGTTGCAACTTGGTAGGTGGGGCTCACTGGGGTCTCAAGTCAGGACACTCATTCTCTGGGCTCCCTGTAGACGCCCTGGCACCACATTTATCCCAGATTCTACAAAGGCTCTGCAGTAGTATGAGGTGGAAGATGTTAGAGTTTCTCCCAAATGGCCAAATTTCAGGAGATGCTCAAGTGGCCCAAGTGGGTACCCAGAGCCTAAAGGGCTGAAGCTCTCATTGGATTTTAGACAAAATTTGAACAAAAACCCAGGAAGACCTGTTGGGATTCTTGGGGTCGGGGGGGGAGCATATTTTGATGAAGACATGTCTTTTACACGTAACTAGTGGTTTACAAAATGGCACCAGTCAACAAATGTTTATGGAATGCCTAACAGGTGCTGGGAAGCACACTGCGGGGCATCATAGCACAAGCCATGCCCGATTGCTGCAACTCATATTCTATGGTAGGAAGCTGAAGATGCACAAATGTGACAGAGTCACATTGGTTTCAGGTGTGCTGAAGGCCGGGGGAACAGAAGTGGATGGTGTAGGGTAACAGGCAAAGCCCAGGACCCAGAAAGACTCAGTGGGAGGCAGGTGAGGCTTGGATGGGAAGGAATCCTGAGCATGTGTTTCTGAGAAGTTGCAGCAGCCCGCAGAAGCAGAGAGCATGTGGGAACTTACCTATTTGGAGGCTCTTTGCAGTTTCTATAATTACTTCCTTTTTCATGCCTGAATATATTTCCATTTGGAAATACCAACACATCTCAGGCATTAAGATAGAATTTAAAAAAGGAATTTGGGAGGGGGTCTCTATTTGGGATAGAAGAGAGAAGAGAGGCTCAGTGGGGACATGGAGACTGGGGAATAAAAACAGAGTGAGTGCAGCTCTGGAGTCGATATGTGACTGGAGAAGAGAGGACTCTGTGAAGAGTCTGGAGGAATTCCCAGTAGAGGAGAAAGTGGAATGCAACTCAGGACCAGCGGGACCTTGGCTTACAGGATGGAAAAGGAGACATAGACAGATTGATTCAGAAAAGTAAGAAATACACATTCAAGGGAGAAAATGAGCTGGGCCTGGTGGTGCATGCTTGCAATCCCAGTAGTTGGGAGGCTGAGACAGGAGGATCGAAGTCTCAAGACCAGCCTCAGCAACTTAATGAGACCCTGTTTCAAAATAAAAAATTTAATAAAAAGGGTAGTGGTATAGCACAGAGGCAGAGTGCTCCTGAGTTAAAACTCCAGTACCAAACAAACAAATAGATAAACAAACAAACAAATAAACCCAAGGAGAATGTGGGCCATCTTCAGAGTAAAAGAGGCATTTGGGGGGTTCATGATTCTTCTTTTAAAGGAAACTTGATGAAGGGTGGGCATGGGAAGGTGTCTGACCACAAGTCTGTTTATAGTCTTCTGGTCATTTACCAGATCCTCCAGCTGATTGTGTTCTCCATCATCATCTGATCAATAGATAAGCAGGAAAGTCCCCTGAGTTGTTGGTTCCTCGAGATATTGTATCTGTCTTATTAACAGTGCACAGCATAATTATTGCTTTTTCTGGTTAACTTTAAGATTTACAGATTTTCTGGGAATTTGGGAGAGATAGGCCTGGGAGAGAGAATTGGTTTGGGGAGTAAAGGTCTGAAGACCGTTAGCACCAGGCTTTTATATTAAAGTTATATTTTACTTCTCTTTCCTTTTCTGTCTCTTATTTCTTTTACTTCTTCTATCCTACCTCCAAGGGATTGTATTACTTTGGCCTAAGGGCTTTCTTTCAGGCCCAGCAGAGCACACCACAGCCTTCTTCATATGCTTGTGGCCACTTCCACCCAGTCCCCTGCGCCTCTATGTGCTGTCCTTGCCACCTTTGCAGGAGTGACCTCTTTCTTCCAGGGTCATGGGAATGGTAGGGCAGCTGCAGGGAGGAGACAGGGTGAATTTGGACCAGTGAAGACATTGTGTGAATTCCAGATCTGCCGCTTGTTAGCTGTGCAACCTTGAGCTCCCTCCTCACCCTTTCTGATTAGAAAAGGAACAACAGAGACTTAACCTCTGGTTTCACCTTATTACATAAACATTATAGGAGGCCATTGTTTTAGGTTAGCTCCCTGCACTGGCCTCAACAGACCAGACTCCAAATCAAGATGGAGTCACCCATGCTAAAGTTCCAGGTCACCAAAGAGAAATTGTTATCTGAACATCAGAGAAATCAGAGCAAGAGGTAGCAGCCAAATTTCCCAAATAGATCAGTGTCAACCAACATGATAATGAAGTTCTCTCTTCCTTACTCCTCACACACACACACACACACACAAAGTAACTAGAAGTGACCCATATTAAGCAATCAGCTATTTTCCTATTGTTCTATCTCCTGATTGGTCCCCACCTTAAGAAGAACTTATCTTTGAAAGTAGCCCAGAAGCTTTTTGTTCTTTGTTTCTGTTTTTTTTTTTCTTCAGTCCTTCACTGTTTACAAAACCCACTTCTTCTGTGCAGCCCATTTTTATTTTATGGGATGAAGTGTTGCCCAATTCTAGAATCAAGAATAAGAACTTTAAATTGCTGTAACTTTTGTCAACCTGCAATTTTTTTTGACAACCTACATAACCCAGGCTCCCTTCCTATTCCTCGAACACAGCCGTAGGAATTCTCCTACGGTGACTCACTCCTCCCCTCCAGACCCTGCAATGGCTCTCAAAACATCCGGGCTGAGAGGCAAAGCCACACAGTGAGCTCAAAGCCCTGTCCCCTCTGATGTCTTCTCCAAGTTCCCACCACTCTGGTCTCCTTGCTGTCACTAAGGTACCCCAGGCTTGCTTCTGCTGTGGGGCATTGCAGCAAGTCCTCCAGCCTGAGCCCCTGTCCCTGTGGCTGTATAACTTGTTCTCAGACTCTGTCATGTGGGTTCCCAAAAGTTACTGTAACTTCACCTGTGATCTGTCTCTGCCCACTGCATTTAAATGATGCCCTTTCCTTCCTATGCCGTCTCTAATGTTGCCCACTAGCCTTTATTACTCTTTAACATGCTACCTATTTTATGGAATTGTCTCTTTGTATCTCACCCCACGAAGGAAGAGATTTTTTTTCTACTTTGTTTGTTTATAACTGTAGTACTCATTACTCTACCTCCAAGCTACAACCCCAGTCCTAATTTTTATTATTTATTTTGAAACAGGGTCTCACTAAGTTGCAGAGGGCCTCACTAAGTTGCAGAGGGCCTCACTAAGTAGCTGAAGCTGGTTGTGAACCTGGAACCTCTGGTCTCAGTCTCCCAAGTACTGGGATTACAAGTGTGTGCCACCAAGCCTGGTTTGATTTTTTTCTGGCACATGATCTTTTATAGTAAATATTTGTTGGATGAATGAAAAATGTTACTCTCTTCACCTTATGTGCCTTATGCGTCTGTGTTTTCATATCATCTTGTCAAACTTTTGCGTTTTTATGTTGTATCATACAGACTTGTCCTGATGTGGCTGTGTGTTCCTTATTGACAGGGTCAGCATTTGTCAACTTTGGGGTTTCCCATTGGAGCACAGCACCTAGAGCATCGAAAAAATCTTCCACTGGATCACACCAGTGGGAAGTTGCTTGGCTAAAGGTCTGTCTTCTGTGTCCAGCTGTGGAGGATTTAATTTAACTCGCCAAGTATCCATCAAGTCATTTTTATGAGCCACACACTGGCCAGGGAAATGAAAATCAATAAGGCAAAGTTCTGTCCTTGAGTATCCCAGTGGAGAGAGAGGAAACAGATAATTGTGATGAAAAGGTGATCAATGCCCTAGTAGAAATAGGTTGAGGTGCACAATACAAATCACATGAAAAGCACACATAGCTTGTTATGCAATGGTGGGGAAGGTTTCTTAGAGGCTGCAAGGCCTGGCCTAGTCTTCAAGTTCTATCACTTCAAAGAGAAGGTGGAGGGGAAGGAGGAGTCAGAAACACATGTCACCCAGGAGGGAAAACCAGGAGCAGAGGTGTGGAAGCACAGAGTGCTGATCGGATGCATGGCGCTTCTTGGATTCTGTGGAAGTCTAACACGTGAGACAAGCACTGAAGAGAGACGAGGCTGGAGAGAGGCAGGTCTGGGGCAGGTCTGGGTGAGTCTTACACATTTACAAGTTTAAATTTTATTATGAGTAAGTTAGAGAGTCGTGGAAAGAAACTGCCTTGGTCAACATTCTCACCACTACCAATGACTTACCACAAAACTTAGAAGGAAGATTTGTTTGCTCACAGTTTTTTGGAGATTATGGGTTCAGTCCATTCGAGGCCAGGGTCTGAAGCTCAGTGTGTGGTGGTGGGAAGTGGAGAGAGGAAGAGAGCCAGGCTCTGCTCTCATATCATGGAGGCCGATGAGAGAGAGAGAGAGAGAGAGAGAGAGAGAGAGAGAGAGCGAGCAAGAAAGCAAGGGATTCAAAGACACAGGTATAACCCCCAAAGCCACACCCCCTGGACCCACCTTCTCTAGCCACATCCCACCAGCCCACGTTACCACCCAGATAAATATATTACAGTGATTTTATCTAACTGATGATATTAAAGCCCGATGACTGAACAATATCAACTCTGAAGATTAATACACGAGTTATTCAGGAGCATTCTATATCTGAGCATAACAGAAACTAAACAGAGGAAGGCAGTTTCAGGATAAGGAACCAATGGTTACTTCTAATCTTGGAAGATGATTGTAGGACAAAGGATTGCTGCAGGTGGTCCCAGAATACAAAGCTGGCACTAACAAGTGGAAGAACAGCAGGTCCTTTTTATTTTTATTTTTGGTAGTGACGTTCTACCTCTGAGCTACAACCCTGCCCTATTATAATTTTTTATTTTGAAACAAGGTCTACGTTCCTGAGGGACTCGCTAAGTTGCTGAGGCTGGCTGTGAACCTGCTTTCCACTTGTCTCAGCCTCCCAAGTACTGGGATTACAGGTGTGCACCACCATGCCTGACAGTGGGTCTTTTTTAATAATCAAATCTGCCTGCTTGGAAGTGAAACCATTTATGTAGAGGTTTTGAAACATGGATAGGGCATGGAAACTTTAGATAGCAATTCCCAAAGTGCGTTCAGCAGATTGCAGACGTTAGAATTATCTGGGATCTGGTTAATAATGAAGATTCTTGGACTCATTCTTCGCTCTACAGAAATCAGAATATTTGGTGGCAAGGTTCAGGGATATGAGTTTTAAGTAAGTTCTTCATGAATTTTGAGGCCCATAGCTGTAGTCGGCTGTATAGAGAATGGATTAGGTGACTCTAAATTTCCCTCTAAACATTTGGCTCTTATTGGTCATGGAAAAGTATTTGAGGAACTCTGGTTAGAACCCTTTGAGGATGGATAAGCTATCATGCATGGTAGGTATGGCTAGGGTGTACAGGTGTTCTTCTTTACCATCTTTGTTTATAAGGCCCTTATTTTCTGTTCTACAAGCTGATTACCCTTTTACTTTCTTTACTTAGACCTGGGTTTTCTAGGTAGTCAGTCTTTGTGTTAGCTAGCTCTTTGTTACTGTAAGAAAATACTTTAGGTAATCATCAACTTATAAAGAGAAAAGGTTTATTTTGGCTCACAGTTTTGGAGATTTTAGTTCATGGTTTGGCTTCATTGTTTTTGTTCTGTGGTGGCACATAAAGCAAACTGTGTGTGTGTGTGTGTGTGTGTGTGTGTGTGTGTGTGTGTGTGTGTGTAAGAGAGAGAGAAACAGAAAGAGAGAGAGAGAGAGAGAGAGAGAGAGAGAGAGAGAGAGAGGTATCTTACAATCTCCTTTGAGCGCACAACCCCAATAACCAGAAGGACTCCCTCTAGGCCCTACCTGTTACATTTCCCCCACCTCTCAATACCACCAACGTGGGAATTAAGCTTTGCATGGGGCTTTGGGGAACATTGCAGGTTCAAACTACAGCAGTCCTCAAAAATAGAAAAATAACCAGTTCTTGTCCTGTCTCAGCTCCCCTAAGCTATTTCAATCCATCTGTGCAGTGACATCTGCAGAGACGCACCAGGGGCAGAGTTAGTCTAATTTGGCAGAGTGTGATTCAGAGCTTAGAACAGGAGGAAAAGAGGTACTTCAAACAGGATGGCCACTCAGCCCAAACTGGCTGGTGGAACTAATTCAGCGTTAGGACATAAGTGGGCGCAAGATGCCAAAAATAACCACTCGCGTTAGCCCTTTCCGCTTGTGAGCTTTCCTGGGCATCGAGGGTCAGCAGAATCAGCTGTCGTCCCCCTCTGTCCATCATGCATCAGGAGCTGGCCCGACACCTCAGCCTTTAGTGCCTGGAGTGTCTCCTTTCAGTCTCGTTGCCTTCTCAGCTGTGGATTTGAGTGATGAGCTGCTCTCACGAAGTCACGGCATATACCTTATTACAAGAACTTCAGGCCTGGTATTCAATTTGTCAACCCAGATGATACAGTCCCTGAACTTGTTTAGAAAACATTTTACCAAGATTAAGTTACATTCTTACCATCTTCTTCCCAGTCTCCAGGGGGAAAGGAAAGCAACCTAGTTTAGCCGTCTTTGTATGCTCCTTTTTGGTTGCGCGGCTTAGATGCCGAAATGGGTTCCAGCTGGTAGCTGCATTCATTCAATGAGGATTTATTGTTTATTTCATTTTATTTTTTGCTGTAGCCGTTATTGTATGGTAAACATTCTTCTCCCAGCACTGCTCCAAGACAGAGGGGATAACGTGCCATTCAAGTTGCGGAGTCACACCTGTTTTCTATTAGTTGTTGTCCATTATTTTAATTCTCCGCCTATTGTGTGTGTTCTGAAAGTGTAAGTAAATCAATGTCTTCATTCAGAAAGGAGACCCTGAGCAGCATTTCACGAATGAGATCTGTATTATCCGCATCCAGTGTAATGAAGACTCCCAGTGAATAACTCTTGATTATCAGGTGCACACATCCTAGGACTCTGAGACGAGAAGTGGAATAATTAGGAGCAACTCGAAGGTTTCCAAACTGCAGATTTCACAGAGCCACCGCGCGAAGTGATTGGAGAGAAGAATGAGGATGCTTCAAACATGCTCTCGGGAGGGTGAATGTGAATGATGTGTTTCATGGGAAATAATCAGGCGACATCCTTTTGACAGAAAAAAGAGCAGAGGAAGGAAGAGAGTGCTCCATGAGGCGTCAAGAAAGCCGGCTTCCTGACTCTCCCCTGCCAGCTACCCACAGGATGGGGTGAGCCATGGCCCCTCAGGAACCCTCTCCCCATTCCTCCTTTTTAAAATTAAAGGGTCCCTTTGGCTCATTTTGGATAAAAGAAAATGTCTGTTGAAATGTCCCGCCATGGAAGAGAACAACAGCACTGGAGCGGTCCCATATATGTCTATATATATTGGCACCATGTTTATTGTGTTTAACTAGGTATTTGAACAAGGCCACAGCTGACAAACAACTACTTTTGTTTTTCTTTAAAAAAAAAAAAAAGTAGAAGAATCCATTGAAGGTAATAATATGCAGTCCTGTTGCTATTTTCAGCTGAGCTTCTCATCTGAACCACAGAAACTGAATTGAGTATTTTTCCCAATTCTTCCAAGAGAAGAACATAAGTTGTACCTTTCCAGATGATAAGAGAATGGAGTTTGTTGCATATAATAAATGCCTTAGGGCATGAGGGATGAGTTCTCTTCTGGAATCCAGAGTAGAGAGTCCTACTGGTTCTTCAGCTAACATTCAGAATGCATCTTTGAATTTCTTAAGCTTGTTGAGCTTCTCAACCTCTTTCAGGCCAGGGGATACATGGAAAGAGGTGATGTTGTACACCAGGGTGCACACACTGCACGTCGTCAAGCTGCAGGCCTGGTGGATCTTTATCTCGACATGGCAGCCACCCTTCCTCAGCATGCCAGACGCGCAGGCACAGAGGCCAGGGATTTCTGTTAGAAACTGAAAGTGGGTGTCATATACGGCGAAAGAGGAAGTCCAGATTTTCCTTGGAAACAGGGATGAAATGGTCAGGAGAGATACATTTGTTTCTTGTGGTGTGCTGTGATCTCTCTTTTTTTTTTTTTTTTTTTTTTTTTTTGGCACTGGGGATTGAACCCAGGGGCATGCTACCTTTGAGCTACACCCTTAACCTTATTCTATTTTTTTAAATTTTGAAACAGGGTCTCAGGAAGTTACAGAGGGCCTTGCTAAGTTGCTGAGGCTGGTCACCAACCTGTGATCCTCCTGTCTCAGCCTCCCAAGTACTGTACCACCATGCCCGGCTATCTGGGGTCTCTTTTTGGTTTGTTTTGAGACTCTGGTTTGTTCTTGCCTGCATGTAAAATGTTCCCCAAAGACCAGAAAAATGTGTGGTACTTGGGTCTGGTCCTGCAGTCTTTACACAAGTGGTTAGAATATGTGTCTGCTCCTCAGGGTCTGTCTGCTTTAGTGTTTCTTTCCCTAGAGAGTGTGGTCCTGTGCTTTAAACCTACTGTCCCTACTTTCCTCATACACATACAATGGGAAAATATATCACAGGTCCAAGGCATTCCCTTACTCTTTGGCAGGTGGGTTGTTATTTTATTAAACCCAAGGCCTAGAATTCCCAGGTATATGGTGCCATTGATTCTTACTGTTAATCTAAATGCTGTAGGGAAGATTGTTTTTTTTCTTTTTTGTTGCTGGGAGTTGAACCCAGGGACATTCTACCCCTGAGCTACCCCACCAGCCTTATTTTACTTTTATTTTGAAGCAGGGATTTGCTAAATTGCTGAGAGCCTTGCTAAGTTGCTGAGACTGGCCTTGAACTTGCAATCCTCCTAAATGCTCAGGGGCAGGGTTTCTTATTCAACCCATGTGATGGTTAATCAGGATTGTCAACTTGACTGGATTAAGAAACACCTAAGATTATGTGATTTTGGGTATGTTGATGAGATGATTAGCTTATGTGAAGGCAGACTGAAGGGGAAGTTCTGCCTAGAATGTGGGCAGCATTGTTCTGATAAACTCAGGACCTGGATAAAAAGAAGGAGAAAGCTGAGTTACACACATGTGGTTCTTCCTGAGAAAAGTGTGTCTGCTTTGCCTGAAATATTAGTCTTCAGTTCTTTGAACTGGGCTTTCACTATTGTTTCTCCAGAGAGTTTCCTGGCCTTTCCATCTTGGACTGGGACTGCATTGACGGTTGCTCCTATCCTGAAACTCCAGCTGGTGGACCGTTCAACCAGCTGCTGGTTCCTCTGGCTCTCCACGTGCAGGCAGCCACTTGGGACTGCACTGCTTTGGACTGGTAAGCTGATTTGATAAATCCTCTTTTCCATACACACATCCTGTGAGTTCTGTTACTCTAGTGAACACTGACTAACACAACCCTCTTAGCCATAGCCATGTTCAGCATGATTTCTTGACTCATTAAAGTCTTTCTATTTTAAGCAGAAGATACTACATTAAGTTGGTGTCAGAGTCAGGACTAGAATCTGAATTTTCTGATGTCTAGTATTGGGCTCTTTCTGCTAGATCACATCACTTCTTCAGAAGATGCCTTCCAAATTATGTTTGGTAGATTCCTACCAGGGTGTGTGATTGTGAACATGAACATCATTAAGGATGTGTGTATGTATGTGTAAGGTCATTGTGATTGATTCTATTGAATGAGTGTTGGGCATTGAACAAAAGCAAGAAATCCTGACTATTTTTTCCTCACAAATCCTCTGCAGTTTATACTGTAGCAGACTAAATCACCATTCGTAATGATCCAACCCTCCTTGGATTAGAATGAAATACCATGGCTTTTGGCATTTGACTTGCAGCAGCTCCATTAGAAGTCACACACATGTGGCCATGTGACTTGCTTTGGCTGAGAGAATGTAGGCAAAAGTGGCAGGTTTCTGCTCCTGCCCTTTGGCTGTGCTGACATGCATTGAAAGGGTGCCCTTCAACCTGCACCCCAGAAAGAATGCACTAAGGAGATCTGAACCCAATCTGGTCAAGCCTAGCCTAAATCAGCCAATCCATTACTAATTTGCAGAACCTTATGCAAGAATAAATGTTTATTGTTGTAAGCCACTGAGTCTTGGGATAGTTTGTTACACAGCATTATTGTAACAATAGCTGATTATTACAAACATGTCACTAAAATTAGTAGTACCTAAATGCTTTAATTTGTCATGTCAAGAAACATGATTTTTTTTTCTTTTTTGGTACTGGAGATTGAACCCAGGGGCATGCTATCTCCAAGCTATACCCCAGTCCTTTAAAAATATATATTCTTTTGGAAACAGGGTCTTGATAAGTTGCTGAGGCTGGTTTCAGACCTGCAATCCTCCTGTCTCTGCCTCCTAAGTGCTGGGTTTACGGAGGCATGCACCATCACATCCAGTTACAATTTGGAATTTTTCAATGTAGACTAACTTATATATATATAACTTGAGGAAAAAAGACAGGTACCTCTCACAGTTATAGCACAACACTGGATCTTTGATTTTCTGTGTCATGTTTTTCTGTTGTAACAGAAGGAGAATATGAGGGCATTGCAAACAGCCTTCTCAGGTTGGCCTTGATGTAACAAGAGTCTTTGGGGGACAAAGGAAAAGTGTTTACATGTGGAAAGGGTGATAAGTTGTCCTCTGTTTGAACACAGAGATAATGCTGGTGAGTATGGTAAAGGAGAGTTTTCCATCAAATGTGGGACCTAGGCTCTGGGAGATTTAGGCTGAGAGAGGTTTGTTCAGATTTTTGGGTCGTCAGAAACCTCTGACTTATTCTTCTGGTACTTATACCACCGATTCCTGTGCTTCAAGTTGTAAAGATGATTGTCTCTCATTTTCAAAATCACCCTCTAGACAGCAAAATTCATTTCTAATTACTGTCCAATCTCTCTCCTCCTTCTTATGGTCAAATTTCTAGAATCAGTTGTCTGGACCTGCCTCCTCTACTTCTTTGTCTTCCATTCACTTTTTAGCCCATTATTGTCAGGCCTCACTTTCCCTTTATCTCCATGATTGATACAGGCCTTTTAAAGACTACTGATGACTCATAATTCTCATTGGTTTGCTGAAAAAAATTTCCAGCAATTCTTAGCTAATTTGGGGGGAGGACAGAGGGTGGTTCAGAGACATCTTTGAGTTTCTGATGATGAAAATTTTGGATCCTTTCTCCATAAAAACATATCTATTCACAAATACAAAAATTGAATATTATTTCAGGGAACATTTCCATGATTAAGAATCTCTTGGTTCTATGATGACTAATACTTCCTATATTTTTTCTTTTCCTTTATGGGCACCCTCCCATGCCCATCTATTAAATATGACTTCCCACTCTTACCCCAGGGATCAGACCATTTACGTATTCCGTTTTCCTTCTATTAACTCCTCCTGTGTGACTCCATCCACTCCTAAGTCTGATATGCTGAGAGTCTCAAATCTACCTGTTAAGTCCTTAAAGGGCAGTACCTCATCTCTGTGTTGTCTCTTCATCCTGTATGTAAAGTCTTCTGTCACCTGGGGCATGTCAGTCAGTCAGTTTTCTCTTACTATAATTCAATACCTGAGATAATAAACTTAAAAAGAAGAAAGGTTTATTGTATAGGTTTCAGTCCATGGTCAGTTGGCCCCTTGCTTTGGGTCTCTGGTAAGGCAGTAGTAGTACATCATAGCAGGAGTATGTGGCAGTGGAAACCCATTCATACTTCATGGCTTAGAAATAAAAAAGGAAAGAGGAAGAGATCAGAGTCCCACAATCCCCCTCAAGGGCACGTCGCCCGTGGCTGGAAGACCTCCCATAAGGCCCACTTAAAAGTTCCACCACCTCCCAGGAGTGTTGTAGGCTGGGAACCAAGCCTTCAACACCTTAGCCCCTGATCCAAACTCTAGTCTGGGGCTGCCTACTTCTTGGTCTCTTCCCTTCCTGTTTCTGGACTGTTCTCTGTCAACACTAAATAGTCCACAATTCTATTTGTGACCCACAAATATCATTTTTGGGGCCTCCATTCTTACTAGTTCCCTTTCCCTTTTACTTCCCAGAAAAGCCTTCATTCCTTGATGAAGGGTTCAGATAATCCCTCCTGATCTCTTTGAAGAGGAAAGCTAAGTGCCACTCCCGGGCTGGGGAAGGCCCTTTCTATGCTCTCGAGAGCTCTGCGCACATCTCTTGGCATGTCTTCATAATGGGCGAGGGCTGAACAGGCAGTGAAGAAGTAAGTGTAATCAGCTACATAGACTCCTGTTCCTAGGAGGCAGATGTAATATATCTGCTTCCCTCCACAGGCAGGGAGCTCCTCCAGGAGAGCAACCTGTGCTTTCTCCACCACAGTTGCAAAGGAAGTGAAATGGAGTCACTGATGAACCAAATCTGCTGCCGGAGTAAACCGTGGGGGTGCCAGCCCTCCCTCTAGATTTCTCATCTGCAGAAGCCACCACATATTCCCTTTCCTTCTGAGTGTTTTATGTGAACTGCAGTTGAGAACATCCCCGGCTGACATGGTATTTTAGCACTACTCTCCTGTAATCTGACCCCTGGGACTTCCTCCCCTTGGTTTGACTTGACTTCATTTATCCGCACAAAGGGAACCTATTATGGTTTTGCTAGGTTGATGGCTACAAAGGTCACCTTCCAGTGCTGAAAGCAGAAGTTCCAAACATGGCTTTTACTTGCTGGCTGATTGGCTGATGCAACCCACTTCCCTAATTTTTTTTTTTTTTTTTGGTGAAAATTTAAGCTAGACATTCAAGCAGACAATCCTTTAAAGGAAAGCGGTATACTCATCAATTAAAGGATAGCATGGGCATAAATGGGGCAATAAAAAGCTTTGGATATTTTAACTAACAACTGTTTAGGAAGAAAGAGACTAATGTAACAGGGCATTTGGGAAATGAAGGGCTGTCCTCACCACACAGGAGTTTAGGGCAGAGAAAGGAACTATGCAAGCACATCCCCAGGCCTACATCCCACTAACCTGGGTGAGCTAACTTTGAGGATGCTCTATCCCCTGCTGGGCTTATTTTCTTCTTCTGTGAAATGAAGGAAGAGAAGCAGATGCTCTCCCCGGTCCTTTCTGGCTCTAAACATCCATGATATATGGTGGTTTGAATTCAATTGATTATTTTCCAGACTCTTTCGTGTGTGCCAGCTCAGCCCCAGCTCTCTCTGTGCTGCCTTTCTGACAGTGATAAGTTGCAAAGTCATATAGAAGGGAGTTTTCAGTCTTCAATTTGGGAGACATCTCTAGCTCTATTACTTGGGGTAACTCAATTCAATTCACATTTGATTCAATGTTGACTGAATAGTTACTTCAGCCAAATTACCAAGGAGTCCCCTGGTTTCCCCTTGTGAACCTGGGGAGTCTGATGATTTTTCTATTCTTTCTCCTTCAATCACCAAACACGTACAGATTGTCTACTGGAGCCTAGATATTGAGCATTAAAAAGAAGTCAAATGGGAATTTTGTCTTTTGAGGGAATAGCAAGTAGTATTTTTAAATAAAAGCAGGGTCACGTGTTAGTCTTTCTTGGGTTAGATTCCTAGCTCTTCTCTCTGCTAACTAGGTGGCCTGGGTGAAATATAATTCCATGCAATTAAGTTCGGTTTCTTACTTGGCAAAAGTAAGGGTAATAGTAGTACTGTTGGCTCTGTGTATCTGCACACTCTACAATTTGAATTCAACAAAAATATTTGGGAAAAAATGCATCTGTATTAAACATGTAGATACCTTTTTCCTTGTCATTATTCCCTAAAGAACATACTGCAACAACGATTTACATTGTATTTTGTATAATATGTAATCTAGAGATTTTTAAAGTATACAGGAGAGTGTGATAGGTTATATGCAAATACAACACTGTATTTTTCTTTTTGTGGTATTGGGGACTGAACTTGGGCATTCAACCTCTGAGCTACACCCCCAGGCCTATTTTTTTATTCTTTATTTTGAAATAGGGTCTCATTAAGTTGCAGAGGGCCTGATTAAGTTGCTGAGTCTGACCACGAACCTGTGATCCTACTGTCTCAGCCTCTCAAGTACTGGGATTACAATCGTGCACCACCACACCCAGCTTACAACACTATTTTATATCAGGGATGGCAGCATCCTTGGATTATGGTACCTACAAGGGGGCTGAGAAGTTTATTTGTCTCACAATTCTGGTAGTGGGAAGATCCAAAGAGCATGGTGCCAGCACTCTGATGAGGACCCCCTGGCTGCATCCCAACAGAAAGGTAGAAAGGTAGAAAGGCACTGGTGGCAGATGGAGGGGCACGTGTGAAAAATGAGGACAAGGAAGTGGTACATGAGTCCTTCTGAAAAAGGGCACGCTTCTTGCTTCTTAAGTTCCTCACCACCTGCCACATTGCCACACCAGGGACTGAGCTTCTAACTCACCAGCCTTTGGGAGAAAAAACATCCAAACCATAGAACCGATTTTGAAAAGTGGTGAGACAGAGGACGTATAGGAAGCTATGTAGACCCTTTGAGAAGGAAGGTGATATTTGAGGACATGTTATGAAGATTTGGGGTAATTTCAGGATGAGGGAACTCAAAGTTGAGAAATCAAAAGCTGGAGACAGGCTTCAGCTTGTACAAGTTATTCTAAGAAGCCCACTGCTGCTGGATCAGGAGAGTTGAGAGTGGATAGCCAGCCCCACATAGAACAGTGGAAGACTCCAGCATTAATGTCAGGAAGAGAGGAAGAGACCAGATACCTAGGGATGCTCTGAAGGCAGCCAGAACCCCAAGCCTGGAAACTGGGCATCAGGTTTGTATGAGAGGGATTTAACGGTCAGAAATACAAATGTCACAGCTGAAGTCAAGGAGATGTAGATATATTTACCCATATGTGCAGAGCAAGAAGAGACTTGCTCTCTTCTTGCTGGGAGAGACTGAAGAAGCCCAGCCCAGAAGGAAAGGGACCATGAGCATGCAATCTGAGAGGGGCCAGCTGTGGGAGGGGCCCTGTTACCAAGGACACCGTGGTCCAGGTGTCAGGAGCAGCTCAGAGGTCAAGGGCAGGTTGGGAGAAAAGAGTGGCTAGATGCCGGACTGAATGAGTGATGAGAAGGGAGGCTGACTTGCAGGGGGCGGCAGGCATGAGCACAAGAAGAAAGAAAAAGGATTCAGCAATTGGGAACTATCCTACTGAAATGTTTATGGTGTGTGTGTGGGTGGGGAGAAGATGGATCGGGTAATAATCTGAGAAGGAAGAAGGATTGTGAGGAGTGTCCTTGTTTCCTAGAATTTGTTCTTTCCCTTGGAATGGATTCTGTGCCAAATGTGGGCCTCAGTACTGAGGTTGCAGATTTTCTTGGCTTTTCTGGCCTTGATGATGCTGAGGCTAAGACAGCTGCTCTCCACTTGGCCCCACAGCCTTTCTTTTGGCTCGTGTAAAGAACAAACCAATCAACTGAGCAGAAAACCTGGTACTTGATCCAGAATATTCTCTAAAATGTAAACAACACTTACTCGAATCAGACTGCTGGGTCCTATCACTACCTTTCTGATTTCTGATTTGCATACCAGCTATATCCTCTTAAACCTCCACACATAGTAGGTCCACAATAAATTGTTGTGGTTTGCTATATAAGGAACTTTGAGGCTCCCATAAAGGAGCCAGCAGCGTCGCACCATGTCATACCGGGTGCACCCTGACTATTCAAAGTCTACGGCATAGCGAGGCATGGTGGCCCACACATGTAATCCCAGCACTTGAGAGACTGAGAAAGGAGGATCGCAAGTTCGAGGTCAGCCTCAGCAATTTAGCTAGGCCCTCAGCAACCTAGTGAGACCCTCTTTCAAAATGAAAAAATAAAAAGGGCTAGGGAGTGTAGCTCAGTGGTAGAGTCCCCTTGGGTTCAATCCCCAGGAACACACACCCACAAGTCTACAGCATGTCATGTGTGGGCCCTGGGTGTCCCCCTGGCGATCTCAATCTGAGTATTGATATGCTACCCACCATTCTTTGCAAGCATGAGAAATTTTCTTTGCCAACACCTCACTCTTCTTATTGCATTTAAAAACAGATAAGGCCTTAAAAAGTCAAACGGTATCAAGTAGCAGGGAGTGAGGGAGTGGAAATACAGTGTAGCCCGTGTGTGCACTCCTCCTCTGAGATTCAAGATGTCAAACTGTGTTACTTTGGTTATTGCTTTACAGTATTTCAAATCGAGTTACATTATATCACGCCACTCTGGAATATGAAGTGAGGCCCAAACTGTCGGATAATGGGCAAACACAAGGGTTGCCTGACAGTATGAATTATCCTTGAGCGGTTTGGCATAAAGTAATCACACCACTCTTTAGGGAGAGGGAAAAGAAAAAAAAAATAACAGAGCTAGACACTTCGGACCAAGCAGCAGTGTAATCAGATTCAGTGACCGCTCAGGCAGCGGTGAGCAGGCTGGCTGGCCCTGCACCCGTCATACTCTGCAAGCTACCCCAAGCACACCTGAATCTGAAGAGAGAAGCACTGGACCCATCAAGGTCTTTCCCGATTAATAGAGCTGTTGCTCACCCAGAAAGGGAAATTAGTGACAGGTGGAAATGACCATTTAATTCACCCTGGAAGCCTGCGATTCCTCAACGGGCTCTTAGTAGTCTGATTCATTGACCCCCGTCCCACTGTTGTGGAAAAGTGGTACATTTTCAGAGGTTGCTTTGACCCACAGCTTGCAGGATGCAGCTTTATTTAATTTTTTTTTTTTTTTTTTTTTTTTTTTTTTTTTTTACAAACTACAAACAGGCATTTCACAAGTGTGTGTGTGTGTGTGTGTGTGTGTGTGTGTGTGTGTGTGTGTGTGTGTGCTGTTTTATTCTATAGGCAAAGACATTCTATTTTTACCACTGCTTTTTATAATCTGGATTTGCATCTCCATTAGAAACTGCAATAATGAGCACTTAAAATGTGAACTGTAATGACAATTGTTGATGGCAGGGACTCTGGAGAACGTGCTGAGTGGAGAAGTCAGGCAATAGCTGGGGCTGGTCATGTCCCAGAGGCCTGCACCTCGCACTCGGGTAGATCGAGGGGAGCCTGGCCTGGGGGCCAAGTCAAACCAGGGGGGGCGTTCCCAAGGCAGATTGAGGCCAATTAACCAGAATTTTTATTAAGAGCAGCTCAGGTTGGAGTCAAGCATCACAATGAGGCTGGAGCCTGGGGCCAGTCGGCGAGGCTGGCTCAGAACACTGACCAGAATCAGGTATGAGGAGAGTCAGGGAGAATGTGAAGATGACTGCTCTCCCCGAGGGTCTTTGCACTTCTATGGAATTCCATGTGTGGGGTGAGGCTCGTGGATAACCAAAGAGCTAAGACTCAGCCCCACTTGCCTCCCTATTTATACTCATCTTCTGTGGTCTATCAGCTGGGCCTCTTCTCTGCCCCGTCCTTCCCCTACACACTGCTGCCTGTGTCTTTACGATGTGCCCTTGATCACCTTTTAAGACAACCCAAATGGAAGCCTGTCTTCAAAGCATGGCTTCCAAAGACTTTCCTGAATTCTCTGTCCACCTGGATCTCTCCATTTTCTGAGCTCCTTTTGGGAATAGCTCTTGACTTTATTTGATCTTGCAGTGATTTTTAGAAGTTTCAGCCAACTCCCAAGAGTCCTTCTGACATTCTGGGACCATTTTTTCTCAGATTTATTTCCCCCTAGAATCAAGCTCCTGAAACCAGTAGCATCTAGTGGTGTGGGTTAGCCCCATGTGAACAAGTGTCCAGTTTGGGGAGCATGATGAGGCATAGTGAGAGCCTGATGGGGGGCTCACCGGCAGACTTCCCGGACACTGTGTTTTACATTTCATTTGGGGGTAAAGAATAGCAGAGAGAATGCATGAGAATTCAGAAAGAGCCACCTGCCAGCACTGGGTGCTTTTCTCTCTCCACACGCAGGCTGGGTAACTTCTCTTCCCTCTCTGCACTGCTGGTTGTTCTTCTATTCCTGAGTGCTCCTGCACATCCGGGTGGTTCATTCAGTACCTTGAATAAAAGAATAAAGATCCCAAGGGATCTGCCTCTGAGCACTTTCCCAGGGCATGCCAGCACTGAGCAGCACACCTCTGCACTCCCCATTCCTTCTCAGGGACCCACATCAGGGATGTCTTGCTCCGTCAGGGGAGGATCCTTGGAGCTGCCCAAGAAGTGTCTTCTGTGGTGGTTGTGCCGCCACTCCATGGAAGGCCTGATGTTGTAGGTTCTTCTCCTGCTCCCTGCCCATGCCTTGGGGAGCTCCCGGAGCAGTTGCTGCTATTGGCCTTGAATTAGCATTGTTAGAATTCACTCATCCCAGAGAAGTCTGATTTATGAGGTATACTCATCAGGGTTTCCCAGAGAAACAGAACCAATGGGAGATCCATCTGTCCGTCCATCCATCCATCCATCCATCCATCCATCCATCCATCCATCCGTCCATCCATCTCTTCCTCCATCCACCCATCTGTTTGTTCCTCTGTTCATCCCTCCATACATCAATTGGTAATCTGTTTTAATGAAGTAGCTCCTGTGATTGTGGGGCCAGCAAGTCCAGAATCTACTGGGCAGGCCAGCAGGCTGGAGACTTGGCTAAGAGTTGACGTAATGTTGAGTTTGAATTGTATAGGGTGGCCGGCTGGCGACTCAGGCAGAGTTTCTATGTTGCTTTCTTGAAAGAGAAGTCCTTCTACTTCAGGGAGCCTCATCTGATCTTAAGGACATCAAGAGATTAGATAAGGTTCACCACATTATGAATTTATATGTTAATCATATCTATCAAAATTTTTACACCTACATTTAGACTGATTTAGGGTGCCCAAATAACTGGGCACCATAAGCCTAGCCAAGTTGACATAAAATTAGCCATCACAGAAGGGAAAGTCCATATTTGGTGGAAGCTTAAAAAATAGAGCAAGGAACAGAATATCTACTCTTGTAATTCAGATTTGGTATCCCTCCCCCTTAGACAAATATTCCTAGTCCTTCTGTATCCTGTCTCCCCAAGGATGGGTAGGCGAGGTGCCTCTTCTGAGGTACCCTGTTGAACCCCTTGTGATTCCATGGCTTAGCACATTGTCCCACAATGACTCATTTAAATGTCTAGCACTTTTATTGACAATGGAGCATTTACTAAGCAGGTTTTCAAAGAACTTTGAAGACAGAGAATTAATTCCACATTGAACATGTAAGTCTTCCCCACTACTACATACTACTGCTACTTCCTTACCATTCAGAAATGACATGCCTTATATTCACGTTTGTGCCCTCCCCCTTACGAAGGTAAGACCTTAAAATATCCTTCATTTGAGTTTTGCTATTTAACTTTTCTTACAAAGAACCACTCAGGGTGGATTGAACAGGTCAGCCTTAGAAGGAGGTGAGTATTTCCCAAATCCCCTCTTCAGTGGGAATGGACTTGGGTGTCATGAGAGCTAAGAGAGCCGGGGCAGGGGTAAGGTTCTCCAGGTCGTGTAGATACTACAGACAGAAGAACAGACCCATGAAGATTTCAGATGTTAGGGAATGGTAAAAAGATAGGGTTTAGGAGTTCTAGGGAGGTGGGTTCCAGCCACAATTTTTTGTGGTTAAAACCCCCATGAATAATCAATAAATGCAAAGGGTGTCTTGAAGCTGGATGTAGAAGACAGGGCTTGAGGGCCAGGGGCTGAGTAGAAACTGGTGCAAATATGAGCAAAGCAAGAAGGAACTAAGACAATTGGTGTGAGTAAAGAATATATCTGGTCAGACATAACTCATAGAATGTGAACTTGGGCTGACTCAACATTATCGTATCAAATGTGCAAATGTGAAACACCTTCTCTTCTAGGTATTTTCCCCTGAGTTAAGTGATTCATGGAGAAATTCTGCTGTGGAGTTTGGTGCAATATTAGTTTTGACTCACTAAAATTATTTAGATCTGGGTTTTGGACCTTCACATTTGTTAGAGACTTTCTTTATAACTGTAAATTAGAAACTTTTTTTATGCATGCATTCAATATTTTATTGAAAAATAAGAAATGAAATAGTGAACTCTGTAGAAAACTGGGAAATGAAATGGATCCATATATATATATATATATATATATATATATATATATATATATATATATATTTTTTTTTTTTTTTTTTTTTTTTTTTTTTTTTGCAGTACTAGGGATTGAACTCAGGGGCATTCTACCTCCGAGCTACACCCCCAGCCCTACTTTTTATTCTTTATTTGAAACAGGGTCTCACTAAGTTGCGGAGGGCCTCACTAGGTAGCTGAGGCTGGCCGCGAACCCTGATCCTCTGGTCTCAGCCTCCCGAATGCTGGGATTACAAGTGTGCACCACCACGCCCGGTTCCTAAATTCTTATCTTTAATTGGCTTGTGGCCTTTGGTGTACATTGACACCTCAAAATGAATAATCATCTTATATCTTCATCCCAAATTTATTCTAGAACGCTTGTGATGGTGTTGAAATAAAGTGGAGGAGAAAGATGGGGCATGGACTACTAACAAGAAGTGGGGTGAAGGGGTAGGATGAGGAGGGACAGATGGACATGTGGATCAGGTGACTTGGGGGCTGAACTTCACTTGAATGCCCAAGGAAAATAATTCCTAACAGCAATGCTTTCCTACTTCAGGTTTTACCACTCTTACCTTTTCAATTTTTTTTTAAGTCCTGGGGATTGAACCCCAGGGCACTTTACCACTGAGCTATACCCCTAGCTCATTTTAAAAATTTGAGACAGTTTTCCTAAGTTTCCCAGGCCGGGCTTGAACTTGAGATCCTCCTGCTGCAGCCTCCAGAGTACCTGACATTGCAGATGTGTGCCACTGTGCCTGGCTACTTTTACCTTATAAACCTTGAAAGCTATGAAAAGACAGAGTCTGTTTCCCTTAACAGGAATATATGATATGAGTTAGGGACTTGGAGCGATCGTATCTTCTTTATTGGCTTAACAGAAGGCTGTGCACTTCTCTTCCTTCCCAGTGCAGGAGTTATAGAATTATGGATTCTTAGTCATCTATCCAATACCCCATTGCTGGGTCATGTCATATCTGAAGATGTAGCTGAGTGTGGCTTAAATGCATATCCCTGTGTTGGCCTGGGCAGGTCAGAATCTAGAAATATGTCCCACCTGTTGTATGGTGATTAATCAATTAATTTATTCAATAACTACTTATTGGATGCCTACACTGCACCAGCTTGATAGCTGTCAATTGTGGGGAGGATTTCCAGGTTAAAGGTCAGAACAAGGTACCTGAAGGTTAAGGCCATAGTCCATTGGTGATGGGCCAGGGAAGCAGTCTGAATCTGTGTACCCAACACCACATGGCAGGGTTGCCATTACCTTAGAAAGATAGGCAGGATGTCCAGGAGCTTGGGATGGACAGAAATTGAGAGAGACAGCATCAGAAAAAGTGTATAATATAGTATGCTCTTGGTAACTATTCTGGGTTGAATTATGTATCTCCTTCCCCCCACCAAAATTCATAGGTTATTCCTGGCCCCCAGGAGGTCAAAATGTGAACTTATTTGTGAATAGTCTTGTTGCAAATGCAATTAGTTATGATGGGGGTGATACTAGAGTAGTTCGGGCCCCCAGTGCAATGACTGGTGTCCTTATAAAAACGGGAACATGTGGGTATTAGACACACCCAGGGGCAATACCATGTAAAGATGAAGCTGGAGATCTACAAGCTAAGGAACAACAACGATTGCCAGCAAACCACCAAAGGCCACGGGGGTCCCATTCTTCCTTACAGTCCCCAGAAAGAAGAAATCCTGCCAACACCTTGATCTTGGCTTTCTAGTCTTCAGGATTATACAATACATTTCTGTTGCTTAAGCCATCCAGTTTATGGCACTCTGTTACAACAGTTCTAGAGAACCAAAACAGGTAGCCCGATCAATTTCTGACCCTGGAATAGGACAGACTGGAGAGATGCCAGGAGTCCAGCCAGGTACAGGTTCTAGTGAGAAAAGTACTATGTCATAAAGTGGGGACATTTGGGATGGAGTTTCTTAATGCTGAGGGATGCACAATGCTGAGTTGTGGTGTTCTGAGCATCCTACAGTGAGGGATTCGGGTAGACCTGAGTCTCTGGGTGAGAGTCAACTGCACCTGTAGCCAAGGACATTGGTGCTGTGCCTAGAATCTCCGTTCTGGCTATGTGGCTTCCTCTAGGTTCTGCTTGCTTCCCTCCTACCTGCTCAGACCAGCAACAATCCTCAGCTGGTCATCCTTGAACTCTGGAGCTTCATCCCAGATTCACCAGACCAGAAACTTCCTAAGAGCTTACAGTTTCCTGAGGCTTCCTATAGTCATTGTCAAGAAAGAATACACTCTATGGAGAAAATTATGCTCCAGGTATAGTAGTTTTAACTTGATGTGGTAACAAATGACTGAAAATTTTGTAGCTTAAAACAACATAATGCAAATTTACTTTTTCCTCCTCTTCTTTCAGTACTGGGGAGTGAATTTAGGGACATTCTACCTCTGAAGTACACTCCCAATCCTATTTCTTTCTTTATTTTTTACTTTGAAACAGAGTTTCACTAGGTTGCTAAGAGTCTTGCTAAGTTACTGAGGCTGGCTTCCAACCTACAATCCTTCTGTCTCAGCCTCCCAAGTACTAGAATTATAGGCATGCACCACCACTTGGCCTAGCTTATTATCCTCCTCTTCTGTGGGATTATCTGGTTGCCCTCAAATTGACTTGGAGACAAGGAGGTGACTGATTAGGAGACGTCAGAAGCAGAGTACAGAAATTAAAGAAGACAAGCAAGAGTCTAGTTTTTGGTGAAGTCCTAACATTGGCCTGAAGCAGGAGCCTAAATTTGGTGAAGTCCCAACATCAACCTAATCTCAGGGGGAAATCCTGGCGACAGAGGCTGAATAATGGGTTCCCATAGGCGTCAGGCTTTCATCCCTGGAAACCATAACTCTTGACTTATTTTGAAATTATATCTTTGTAGATGTGATGCAAGTAAAGACCTTGAGATGGTGAGATGACCTTGGTGACCTTGATCATCTTGGTGGGTCTTAAATGTGAACACGAGTGTCCTAACACGAGAAGGCAGAGGGAAATTCAACACACACAGAAGAAAAAGATGCTGTGAAGATGGAGGCAGAGGTTGGAGTGATACAGACACAAGCCAAGGAGTGCCAGCAGGCATCAGAAGCTGGAAGAGGCAAGGAAGAGCCCTCCCCTTGAGAAGAAGTGACCTGACATTGGCTCAGTGGTTGACAGTGGACTTCAGGACTCTGGAACTGTGGGAGAATAAATGTCTGCTGTCTTCAGTCATGGGCTTGTGGTAATTTGTTGCAGCAGCTTCAGGAAATGAATCTGTGCCCATCTTTGGCTCTAATTGCCCCCTGCCTGGGACCCTGCCAGACTGGCTCAGGGCAGGCTCTGTACCTACATGACACATTACTCTTCAGAAACAAGGGAGAAGCCAATGGTAGGCTTTGGAAGCAGAGAACCAGACCTGAGGGTGCTTTTCATTTCTACATTTTTACCTCATTTCTACATGGTTTCAAATGTACTTATACTACAAAGGCAAATGAAAGCTGAAGTTTTGGAATATTTCCACCTGATTGCCTTAACACATAGTGGGTCTCGTCCTTACTTACCATGACTTCTTGTCTCAGATACAAGAAGTCCAGCAATGTGTGTAGGAAATATGCTGGTGTCTGTTGTCAGACACCCAGTTGACTTAATAAAAAAACAAATGTGTTGTTTAATTTAAGCATGCCTTTAGAGAACTACACTAAAATGAATGTTGTGAATTGACAAAACCGAATCTATTTTTTTTTAAACTAGGGAACAAAGTATGTTCCTATCTTACAATCTAAGTTTGAGTAATGGAGAATATTAGAGAAATATCATATAAAGTAACCTGGATATGATGTCACATGCCTGCAATCCCAGCCCGTGGGAGTTTGAAATGGGAGGCTCCTGGGTGCAAGGCCAGTACGGGGTAACTAAAATCCTGTTTCAAAAATTAAAAGAGAAAATAATAACAAGGACTAGGGGTGTAGTTCAGAGGTAGAGCACCCGTAAGTTCAATTCCAGGTACCATACATGTCCACACACAAATAAAACATAGATAAAGAAATATCCAGGGCTCAGAATAAAAATACAATTGTTTAAGTGTTCATTTAACATTTTCTTAACTAAATTGAGTCTGTGATATACCCACTTAATGATCAGTTTTGTTCTTAAGCAAATGGGATTATACTAAGGCTCCGATGTAGTAATAAATATGCTTTCTGCAATTGCCCTGCTTTCAAATGTTTGTCTGGTGTTTTGGTGAAATTGTTGTAGGCTTCTGGGAGGTAGGGGTCAGGAGAAGACCTCAACCTTGAGTGGATATTTCACAGTTAACCACAATGTTTGGGTGTGATCTCTGGAAGCACTTGTCTTTCCCCCTTGAGGTTCTGTTCCTCCAGGTAGGGGATCCGGGTCTGACTCACCTTTGTTCTCTGGGCTGAGCACACGACCTGACACTCAGAAAGTTCTCAAAACACTTTGGCTTCTGATGTGAGCTTAGTACAACTCAACAAACATAGGACAGCCCAAAGATTCTGGGGTACTCACAGCAGAAAGTGGTTGAAGTTTGGGTTAATAAAATCTACCTCTGGCCACTGGTGGTTTTGCATAAATTAGACTTGCAGATGAGGGAAAGCCTGCTTTCTGAGTCAGACCTTTGTTTATTTAGGACTCAGTGAAAGGAGCCCTGGCATTTCCAGTCTTGTCAAACTTCTCAGCAGTATCCAATTTTCTAGGTCCAATATCTGTCTGGATTACTTGAGAGCTGGAGTCTGCCTGGAGGGCAGAAAGACTTATAAGGACTCTTTATTCTCTCCTTTCATTGAGCCCAGGATTTTTATCACAAAGCCCATTCCTTCCTTCCGTTTTGATTGCCTGTGAGTCAGGAGGATATTATCCATCCTGTCTGGCTCCATTGATTGAACTCAGCTCTCACCTTGAGGACGCCGGCTGGGGTGCCCAGTGCACCCAGAACATTCCCATCTCGTCTTTTTGACGTTGCCCCACTCTTGATTTCTTGCATGCCTAACCTGTGCCTCCATCCCTCTCCCATCCTATTTTGGCTCCAGCCTTTCCCCCTAGCCACCTTGCATAATGATTCACTATAGTCTAAGCTCTGTCCTGGCTGTCACCTCAACGCTCCCAGCTTGATCAGCTAGATGGGACGTGGGGTCCTTGCTCTCTGTCCCCAGTCACTTCCCCAGGGAGCTGGCCTGAGTTCTGGTGGCCAGTTAGCTGGGCCCTCTTCCTCTTACCTTGCTCCCTCAAGGCAGAGGGTTTGAACTGCTCTATTAATAAATCCCTTGGGAAGAGGGAGGCAGAAGCCAGCAGATCAAATGTTAGACTTATTTTGTCTTCTCTCTTCTTTTTTTAAAAATATACTTTTATTAGAGAAAACATATGACCCTTCACTTTATGTGTATATATGTGAATTTACTAATGTCAGTTTCAGTACTCTGTTTTGGGAAAGGGGGAAATTGGGAGGTGGGAAGAGGGCCACCAAGTGCTGCGTGCATGTATGTCCCTATCATTTTGAATTACTCTATGTGAGACTACAATGCACCAATAAAAGCAGTTTAAAAAAAATATGCTTGTAGTCTTACATCATAATGTGGTTCAGAGTGATAGGGACATACATGCATATTTAAAAATATACTTTGCAATGCACCAATAATAAGCCATGCCTCTTCATTCACCTACTCATATACTCCAATTCCATGGAAAACCTATGGCCTCCGATCTTTTCCTGAATTGCGATAAGAAATTGCCAAACTTGTTGGCACTGGACCCTGCCTGGTTTGTCGACCTTCCGCTGTTAACATAGCTGATATTGGTCCCCATTGTCTGGTGGACAGATGATTCTCGCCCCTTTCTCCTCATTGCTCTATCTTACTCCAGAAAACTGCCATGCATTACCAACAAATCCTGAGATGTGACTTTCAGTTTGTTTGTTTCAAGAGCACAGAATTTTAAGTCATCCAGACAGCTAAAACACAAGCATGAGTACACATTGAAATACAGAAGAAAACAATTCCCTGCCATATGGGTGATGATACTGAAACCTATTCAGAAATATATTTAATGCCTCAGATGCTTTTGAATTTTTTTGGAACACTAGACTAAAATGACTTTAGGTCCCTGTGTTTCTGTGTTCTCCAGCTGTTGTCTTTAGATATAGAAGTCATGACTTATGAAGTAACACAACTATGCATTAAAATACATTTGCCACATTCATTGTTACTAATTTGTATTATGCTTCATGATTTTCAAAGCTCTTCCTCACACCTTAGTATATTTCATTAAAATGCAGAAAGCACTTTGAAGCAGTTAATGGGAGTTTCTGCATTTGTTCCAATGTCTTTGCACAAATATTTTGGGAATTCTGATTTGGTGTATAAGACATTCAAAACAAAGAACATTATTACACTAGGCTAGAACAGCAGTACTTAAATGTTAGAGAGCATTAGAATCTTGTTAAAACTGGGAAGCTTGTTAAAATACAGATCACTAACTCCTGGGCCCCCTCCCCCACTTAGGTTCTGATTCAATAAATATAGGGTGGGCCTTGTAATGTGCATTTCTTTAAAGTTCCCAGGCACTGTGAATGCTGCTGATTCAGAGACCACATTTTGAATACTGTTGAGCTAAAGCACTAGTTGTTGACCCTGGTTGGATAAGCAGAATACACACAAAACTTTTAAACTACATAGATGGTATAAGGAAGCTTATGCAAAAGTGGCCATGGCAGATACGGTTATAACTGTGACAACTTGGGAAAGAACTGAATATCCAACAGCAGAAAAACAGATAAATCATTTGCAGTATATTCATATGGTGGATTATCCAAGGAAAGCGGAAACTGAATGAACTACAGCTTATATATCAAAGTGGATAAGGCCTACCAATAGCAGATTGAATGAAAAAAGAAGTTGTAAAGGATCACTATAATATATCACTTAAGTTTCAAGAATATAAAAGATAATTCTATATGTCACTTTAATATATATGTATTAAAGGTATGAAGAAGCATAAAAACACCTGTGGGAAAAGATCAACCCCACGTGAGGAGCTGTAATGACCTTGAGCAAGAGTAGGCAGGAGGGTATGTGAGATCCTGCCACTCAACAGTGGTACAGGAGGTACTTCAAATTTATGTGTAAGGCTGTTTTTCTTAAACTAGGTAGGGGTTCACAAGTATATGTTATACCAGTCTTCAAATTATTCTACAATATGAAGAACAATAAATATATGTATTTCCAAATTCCCATCTGGTTGCTTGCTTTTCTAAAACTTGACCTGTGATCCTCATACACAGGTTGTGTGTCATTGATGAAATATACCCCATTATTTTTTGAAATTCAACTCAACAGCAAAGAAACAAATGATCTGATTTAAAAACTAGGCAGATGATCTGAATAGACATTTCTCAAAATAAGGCATACCAATGACCAACAAATATAAAAGGTTCCATTTCCCAAATCACCAGGGAAATGCAAATCAAAACTACAATGAGATATCATCTCACCCCAGTTAGAATGGCTACTATAAAAAAGACAAAAAGATAACAAATGCTGACAAGGATATGGAGAAAGGGGAACTCTCGTATTTATATGCTTGATGAGAATGATGGGAATGTAAATTAGTATAGCCATTATGGAAAACAGTACTGAGGTTCCTAAAAAACTGAGGTTACTCAAAAAACTGAAAATAAAACTACCATATGACCCACTTATCCCATGACTGGATATATGAAATAATTATGTCAAAGAGATACCTGTACTTCCACATTTATTCCAATGTTCTTCACAATACCCCATATATATATATATTTTTTTAACCTCACATGGTAGTACTCAGATTATCCATTTTAATCATCGCACTTGGCAATGGATACCTTTGAAAATAAATTAGGTTTTTTGAAATGGGTAATAATAAAGCTTTGCCACAGTGAAGAAAGTCCAAAGAAGGCTTGGCACATGGTTTGTGAAGAGGAACATAGCTGGAATGCAAATATTAACTCTAGGAGGCTACTTTGCGTGGAAGATATAGATATATGTAGACTGGGAAATTTGTTATCAAACTGATTACATTTGTTTATATCAGTCCTTGAATGCATATGAAATTTTTGAAACCATAGATTTGAAGAAGTGAAGGTAGTTTCATAGCTTTCTTGTTTCTAAGAAGTTAATAAAAAAAAAAATTGCTCTGCAAAAATCTTTAAACTTAGTCCACAAATACATGGAACATCTCTAGAAGATGTCTTTCCTGTAATATCAGTTTGGGACATTTAAAGAATTCTGCTAAAATAATGGAGGCTTCTTTTTGTTCTGTAGGAGCATTAACACTAGGAAATCTACATGTATGTGATACAGTTGGGTGTTTGGGTGGTGGGTTTTGAGGCCAGTGATATCAGAGGCTAAAAAGGTACAGACCC
Source organism: Graphiurus murinus (assembly GCA_004027655.1). Taxonomy (NCBI): domain Eukaryota; kingdom Metazoa; phylum Chordata; class Mammalia; order Rodentia; family Gliridae; genus Graphiurus; species Graphiurus murinus. The sequence goes on along the minus strand of PVLC010001208.1, from coordinate 67,142 downwards.
TTGTTATGCAGTAGGCAAAAGAACAACAACAGCAGCAGCAGCAGCAAAACACACAGAAAAGGACAAAAAAGTATTAACTGACTTGGATGAACCTGGAGGACTAAGTACTAAGTGAAATAAGACAGGCATAGAGAGACAAAACTGCATGTTCTCACTTATCTGCACAATCTAAAACAATCAAACTCATAGAAGCAGAGATAGAATGGTGATGAGCAGAGGCCAAGGTGGGGGAATGGAGAGATGATGGTTAAAGGATGAAATGCTTCAGTTAGCAGTAGTAAATGATACATATTTGATGGGTATATTAATTAGCTTGGTTTAATCATTCCACACTGGATACACATGTCACAACATCAACTTTTCCCACACAAATATATACAATTACAATTTCTCAATTAAAAAAATTGTTGTCTACTATAGGGGCTGATCATGGTGATGCACATCTGTGATCCCAGCTATTCGGGAGGTTGAGGCAGGAAGATTTCAAGTTTGCTAACAAGAAGAGTAACAGGATGTTACTGGCATGCACTGGATTTCCCTTCAGCAAAGAGAAGCAGGGAGCTGGTTTTTTGTTATTGCTGTTTTTTTTTTTTTTCTTTTTATGGTTCTCTGGTCCCTGCTTCAACATCATTACGTATTTAAGTATTTGGAGGACAGATAACTTGTTTTTATTATGAATGCAAAACTTACCATATCATGATGCTCATCATAAAAAGTGGATAGAAATGGATGTCATCATCCCGAGTTCCTGGATTTCACTCTGGAGACTATGAGTTGTCTCTCTGATGAAGAGGGGAATGCATTCCTTGTGGACAAAATGGTGCAAATGGATATTGGTGGACAAAGAAAAAAACAATGGCGATATCAGTAATAACGTTGAGTAATGATGTTACACAACCTTTTCACCAAAACTCTTGTGCAGATCAAATGTTTTTTCCCCACACCTCTCTGTGTTTCCATTTGCACATATTTTTCATTTATTTATTTACACTTTGGTTTTACAGTGCTTTTCCATTATGGAAAATATCTGACATGAACAACTTAGAGGAGGAAAGATTTATTTGGGCTTACAGTTTTCAGAGGTACAATTCATAGATGGCTGATTTCAAGGTATGGCAGCATAGCATGTGACAGAGGATAGCAGTTCATTTCATCACAGCCAGAAAACACGAGAGAGAGAGAGAGAGAGAGAGAGAGAGAGAGAGAGAGAGAGAGAGAGAAAGAATGAATGAATATATGACCAGGGACACACGGTCACATCTCCCCAGTCACCTACCTCCTCTGGCCATGCCCCACCTGACTAAGTTACCACCCAGTATATCCATTCAAATTATTAATCCTCCAGCAGCTTTCTCCACCAATGACATTAGAGCCCCAATTCAATTATTTTGGCTCTGAACTTTCTTGCATTACGAATACATGAGCTTTTCTGAGGGACATTCTATATTCAAACACCTTCATATCTTGCCCAAATCTATGCTCTTCCAGAAAAGGGAGTTTTACTAGAAATAGTTCTCCAGCCCCATGGGCATTTAGGTGTCTAATTCTTGATAATGAACTATAAGTTAATTGTCATTTACAGAATAGAGAGGTTAAAAAGAGTTGGACCTTCTCCATTCTCTTTTTCCCCATCCACTGGTTGGATTGAGAAGTCTCTGGGGTCAGAGAGAATGGGCCAGTTACAAGACAGAGAAACTCAGACCCCTGAGTCACCTTGTGGAAGGCTGCTGACCAACTAGGAACATCTGAATTTTCCTGTTACTTAATAAGAAATACATTTTATTTTGGGTTCAAGCCACTGATAATTTAGGAGCACATTTGTTGTAGCAGCTAGTGTTGCTATAAATAATCTACTCATATAGAATTTCCAATAGATTGTTTAGTGGATACCATGCAAAGAGTAGATGAACCCAGTTATATCTGAGACCAAAATTAGACAGGAAGAAAATAACTATTCTTTTTTCTTTTTGGTGGTACTGGGTATTGAAATCAGGGGTGCTCTACCTCTGAGGTACACCCCAGCCCCATTTTTTCTTTTTTTATGTTGAAAAGGGGTTTTGTTAAATTATTGCCTGCCTGCTGGCCTCAAACCTGCAATCCTCTTTTCTCATCCTCCCAAGAACTGGGACTATAGATGTGTGCCACTGTGCTTGGAGAGAATAAATATTTTATAAGATATCTGCATTTGGGACTCATTGTGGGGTCTCCACTTTTATCCCTGCCTGGTTGTCTTTTCAATGGGAAATCAGCATTGCTGAGGGCTGTGTGATGTCATCCACCCATTTAATTGCCCTGCCATGCAGGATTTTCCTGAGCCTGGAGTGAGCCAGAAGAGCTTTGTGTCTTGCATTTGTGAGCTCTCCATTTTTGCTGGGAGAAACAAGAAAATGCATTTCATTTGCCACTGGTCATGCTGTGATGACAGATAATTAGAAACTTTAATCAATCTTGTTTTGTCAGCATGACTTTCATATCAAAAAGAGACTACGTTTGAAAAAAATAAACTCACAAATAAATATAAAATTTAGGACTGTGAAGCATCAATAATGAACTATAATAATGTTAAGTAATGATACCACATAACCCTTTCACCAAACCTCTTGTGTGTATCAAATTCCTTTCTTCCACACCTCTCTGCGTTTCCATTTGCACATAATTTTCATTTACTTTTTTGCCCTTCGTATCTTACAAATCACTACTCCAGCTTGCATGGACATAGATGGAAGAGGGATTCAACAGTGTAACTTACTTCTTCTCAGGCCACTTCATCTCTCTCAGCATTTAACACTTCCAGAGCAGGCTTGGAGCCAGCTGAGGATACATTCAAATTCTAACTTTATCATTTCCCACTTTGTGATCTTCAGCAACTTACTTCATCTCTTTAAGTGAAATATCTTTCACTACCTGGAAATTAAGGATATGTTTACCACCTTCCCAGAGGCATTGTAATGATCCAGGGAGGTAACGCACACAGAGTATAAAATACTTGGAATATGCTCTTGAAAATGCTAAATCTTTCTGCCTCACTTTGTAATGCAAGGGATTCTTCTCTTCCATGGAAAATAGATTTTTAAGCTTGGTGACTAGAACTTATTAAGAATTTTTTGATACCTACTTCCACTCCTACCATAAGTAGTGAGGTGCTTGGGCATATAAATAAACCATTACACCAGGTGTGCTAATGGAGGTGTTTCCTGGATGCAGTAGGTGTTCAGGGGAGCTTGCTTGCATACCTTCTCCATCACCTCTCTTGGAGTAATGACCTTACACAATTTAAAGAGGAGAAAAAAAAATTGTCTCCTTTGGAGAATACATGAGATTGAGGTGCAGGGAAGCCCATGGTCCAGAACATGAATGTAAATGGTCAAGACGAGGTCAAGGCACTCTGAATGTAGATGCCCATCTCGAGGTATGCTGCTGTGCCAGAAATTCTGGAGAGATTTGGACAGACAGGTTAATGTTGGGACTCATGAGTATGCACAATTTCTTCCTCCCTCCCTCCCTTCCTTCCTTCCTTCCTTCCTTTTTCCCTCTCTCCCTCCCTCCCTCCTTTCCTTCCTTCCTTCCTTCCTTCCTTCCTTCCTTCCTTCCTTCCTTCCTTCCTTCCTTCCTTCTTTCCTCTCTCCCTCCCCCCCCCATTACTGGAAATTGAACCCAGGGGCATTCTACCTCTGAGCTGCACCCCCGCCTACTCTTTTTTTTTTTTTTTTTTGAAATTTTGGTTTTGAAGCAGAGTCTTCCTAAGTTGTGGAGGGCCTTACTAAGTTGCTGAGGTTGATGATGAACCTGTGATCCTCCCGTCTCAGCTTTCCAAGTACTGAGATTACAGGCCTGCATCGCCATGCCTGGCTAGTATTTATAATTTCTGGTGTCATGAGGCATAATGCTTAGTTAAGGGTAGAGTTGGGGACCATGTTGTGCTTAGGTTTCACACCTGTGTTAATTTTTCTTGGTTCTACTTATGACAGCAACCAGACAGTAGCATATAAACAGATTTACACACCCTAGTCTGCTTCATTGTATTTATTCACAGTGGTTCTTCTGCCTGCTCCTGCTTCTCTCTCTTTCTTGCTCTCTCTCCTCACTGATCCAAACCACACCCATTTTTCAGGCCCAGTTGATATCTTCCTTCCTCCCCAAAGTGTTACTTGGCCAAATGTACCCCACAGGTGATGCTGTTTGAATGAATTCCATTCATATTGCAAGTATGCCGTTTAGATGACTGCCAATGCATAACTTGAGATTCTTTTCTTGTGCTGTTATTTATAATATTTATTGATTTTCCAACTAGGAAGGAAGCTCATCCATGCAAGCCTTCATCCATTTAACCATGTGATCATCTAACATTGACTAAGTACCCGTTAGGTACCAGCATTATGTTAATAGCTTTTGCACAAGTTTATTTTATCCCTCCAAAAGCAGGATGAGGAAGTTATCACTATAGTTTCCAAGATTTTTTCTGTGAACCTTAAGTCTTCTAATAATTTGTCCACAAACCTAGAGCCTGAGCCACAGAGCAAGTAAGTGAGAGATCTGGCTATAAGCTCTGGGCCCAAATCTAATTGTCTTTATACCAGAGCAAATGCTCTCAAGGTTGACCATGCTTCCGACTTGTTTTGTATTCATCGGAGTATCCAACTACGTGCTTCACATGTAATTAAAACTTAATAAATCTTGATTAAGTCTTTGAAAAGGGCACTAGAGGGCCACTTTCTAAGACTCTTTCTTCACGTTTGCCTTAATTTCTCCCCTTCAGTCATGCTGAATGGAGTTTAAGAGGAGAGGTGATTTTAAAATTATGCTTTAGGATTTTGCTGATAATTTTATAGAGGCTCTTTTGAGCCACTGGATTTGGGAGGTCACTGAATAGCTTGTGGTTTGCTTGTGTGAATTGGCTTAGGTTTTGACACATGCTGGTGAGATGGATATGGATGGAGTCAGAGTCCAAGACCCAGGGACTTGATCTAGATTGTGCTGGTGCTTCAGGAAGATTTTGACATTATCTAGAAATCAATATTTATAGGCTCAGTGACCAGAAAGCCTGCTTAATACATGGAGTCAACCATGAGGATCCTCCAAAGTACTTTCAGCAGAATTGTTTTGTAGCTGAAGAAACTCGATTTTAAATTATGCCAAGGAGTCTGTACCAGGGATGCTTTTGTCTTTCCATCTTAAGAACACCCCAGATCATGGTCTCTCTTGGGGAGCACTGGAGTCTCCATAGTGGCCTCCTCATTATCAGCTGTACCCCAGGCATATGTGGGTCTAGAATGGTGGCTGAGGACTCAGCACCTGCATTTCTAAAACATTTCCTGACACAATCTCCCCTCAACCCACCCCAAAAAGTATGCGAATGAAATAAAATCAGCCCTATATATCCATGAGTCCCACATTTGTGGATTCAACCAACTGTAGGAAAATATTTTTTAAAATTGCATCTTGGATACTTTTTTAAAAATTAAAAATATTAAACAAGGACATACTTTGTGCTATTACTCTGTAAACAACGCAGAATGACAACTATTTACATATTGTCTACATTACATTGGGTATTATAAGTCATCTAAAGATTTATGTATGTGTGTGTGTGTGTGTGTGTGTGGTACTTGAGGTTGAACCCAAGAACATTATACCTCCAGCCCTGTTTTGTTTTTATTTTAAAACAATGTCTTGCTAAGTTGATAAAACTGTCTTCAAATCTGTGATCCACCTGTTTCAGCTTCTCACTTACTGGAATGACAGGTTTGTACATCCATGCCCAGCTAGAAATGAGGAAGATGTGTGTAGGTTATATGCAAATGCTACATCATTTTACTTAAGGGACTTTAGCATCTTCAGATTTTGGTATCTGCAGGGGGTCCTGAAGTCAATACTTTGAGAATATTGAGGTTTGATTGAACATACACAGACCATATGTAGCACAGTCTTTGATACCAAGAAACTTTTAATCTAAACCACTGTGCAATCTCCTGATGAGCTAGACTGGATCATGTGGAGTCATTATTTTTGCCTTAAGGGCAGATTTGAGACATAGATGCACCACAGGCTATGTAGTTTCTGCACCTTTTGTCTTCTAAGTCTTCTTAACTCAAGTTTTGGCCCTCTGTATTCCATTACTCTAACAACTAAAGACAGGTCAATTTAAGGAAACAGTAGCAAATAATTGAAGGAAATAATAGAGCATTTGCTCTTGTGTTAAGAGCAGAACAGACTACTCATCCTGGAGACAGAGAGAGAGAGAGAGAGAGAGAGAGAGAGAGAGAGAGAGAGAGAGAGAGAGAGAGAGAGAGAGAGGAGAGAAGCGAGCTAAAAGCAAAACAAAACTAAACTAAAAACAAAACAAAAAACTCAGAAAGAGAGAAACCCAAAGGCCTTCTCAGGGTTGAGTCATTCCTAAACATGAGCTTCCCTTTCTTCACAGACTTAACAAAATAGGAGAGGGTGAAAAATGCAATACCAAAAGGGTGGGTGAAAAAGGAAAATCTATACCCCTAGCCAAATGAGGAGTGAGTGGCCCTGTAGAGGACCAATACACTTGAGAGCTCCTATGTAGAGAAGGGTTGGTGTGGTAGAAAGGTGTGAGGAACTTCCCCTAGAAGCCAGTAGCAGGCGCTGCTTCTTCCAGCCACTTAGATGAGGTAGCTTCAGAGGCGTCATAAAAATCCAGCGCAAGGTCAGAACTGCCTCTGGGAGAAGCTGAGCACAGCTTGGGGTGCTCTCTTCCTTAAAAGAAAAAAACAAAAACAAAACACCACTGTCCACTTGACAATATGAGGGGTTCTATCCTAGGTCCTGAAAAGGATCTTGGGAGGGAAGAGGGTGTAAAGCATACTTAGGGACAACACTGCCACCATGCCAAGAAGTGTGATGGAAACCTCAAATCCAGAAGGAAATGTCAAATGCTATGAATCTAGCAAGACTGACAAAGAATAGAGAAGTACATATTACTATCAGCAACGAAAGAGAATTTCCCTATTATATAATAGACTATGAACAACTGTAAGCCTATATACACTATAATGTAGAGGAAATGGATTATTAAAAAAACCCTAAGAAAATCACTCACCCAGTATGTACAAAATAACCAGAAATTTTAATTCTTAAAGAAACTGAATTCATAGCTTAAACCCCTCCGAAAAAGAAATCTTCAGCATCAGAAGATTTTACTGGTGAAAAATACCAAATATTTAAAGAAGAAATAACATGAACTTGACAGTCTCTTCCAGAAGATTACATTGATACAAAATGAGACAAAGATAGCAAAAACAAAACAAAACAAAATGACAAACCATTATTCTTCATGAATAGAGATGCAAAAAGCCTCTGACAGTATTAGCAAATTAGAAAATCAGATCTAGTAATACATGAAAAGTACAGCATGCTCTAGGAATGCAAAGCTAGCTCAATACTCAAAATCCATCAGTGTAATTCACCATTAATAGTCTAGAGAGGAAAAATCACATGACATCTATTAATACAGAAGGGCATTTGAAAAATTCAATATCTACTCTATTACAATAAAAATTATAAGCACAATAAGAATAGAGGGCAGCTTTATCAACCTGATATAGAATATCTACAAAAATCATAGCTTCATACTTTAATGGGGGAAGACTAAATGCTTCCCTTCTAAGATTGGGAACAAGGCAAGGTTCACTTCCACCAGTTTTATTCTACATCCAACTAGAAGTTCCAGGAACTGCAAGAAGACAAGAAAAAGAAATAAAAGGGATACATTTTTACAAAGAAAACTCTTTTTCCACACAGATGGCGTGTTTTTCTGTATAGAAAATAGCGAGGCATCTACAGAAACTTCCTGGAGTTAATAATTTGCAGGTTCAATCCCCAAAATGTCTTACTCTTATATATTAGCAAAAAACAATTGGAAACAGGGAATATAATTCATAATAACTTAAAAAACGAAAATATTAGGTATACACTTAACAAAGCATGTACAGAATCTGTGTGCTGAAAATTACAAAATACTGGTGAATCAAACAAAGCAGGACCCAAATAAAAGGAGGGACATACTATTTCAACATTCTCCCCATATTGCTCTATTGATTTAACACGATTCCTGTAAAAGTACAAGCCAGTGTTTTGTCTGTATAGACAAACTGATTTTAAAGTTGATACAGAAGGAAAAGGAATAATGATAACTGAAGCAAATTGAAAAAAGAAGTAGAAATCATACTACCTTATTTATTTATTCATTCATGTATTTATATTTTTGTGGTACTGGGGATTGAATCCAGGGGCTGAGTAAGAGAAACATCTCCCTGCCTGCCTGTTTGAGCTGGGACCTCCCTCAGTCTGTTCCTACCTTCACACTTGAACTGAAACATTTGCTCTACCTGGGTGTTCATCCTGCAGACCTTTGGACAGAACTTCATTGTCATTTCTTTTGGTTCTTAGGCTTCTGGACTTGGACTGGAACTCTCTCCTGGGTCCCCAGCTTGCTGACTCATCCTGTATCCCTTGGACTTGTTAGCCTCAATAACGACAGGAGCCAATTGCTTATTATAAATCTCTTTCTGGTTGTCTCTGTCTGTCTATCCATATACACATTCATCTACTCATGACTTTAAAGGGATAAGAGAGTTTTTGTGGTTGACGGAACTGTTTGTATCTTGTTAATTCATACACATGTACACTCTACAGAAAACCAATTTTACTGAATGCCATTCTATTTTGTACTAGGGATTGAACTCAGGAGCATTCTACCTCTAAACTACACTCTTAGCTCTATTTTTTTATTTTGAAACAGCGCCTTGCTAAGTTGCTGAGGGATCACCAAGGGGCTGAAACTGGCCTTGAACCTGCTATCCTCCTGTCTCAACTTCTGGGATTACAGATGTGCACTAATACATGTGATTTTGAATGCTTTTTTTTTTTTTTTTTTTTTTTTTGTGGTACTGGGGATTGAACTCAGGGGCATTCTACCTCTAAGCTACACCCCCAGCCCTACTTTTTTTTATTCTTTATTTTGAAACCGGGTCTCACTAAGTTGCGGAGGGCCTCACTAGGTAGCTGAGGCTGGCTGCGAACCCGGATCCTCCGGTCTCAGCCTCCCGAATGCTGGGATTACAAGCGTTCGCCACCACGCTCAGCTGAATGCTAATTTAAAAAATAAATACAAAATACTTTGGAAATTCCAGGAAGGGAAAGAATAAGAGTTAGAGGGGACTGAGATTTGAACTGGGCCTTACAGAATAATTAAGTATTCCATAATGGGAGAAATGGGAGATGAATGTGTTTAGAGGGGATAGGATGTATTGGCATGAACTGGAAGGAACCCAGGGACTGAGGCAGTATCCTTTGCCTGGTGATTACAGAGGTGCAGACTGGGAGAAGGGAATAAAGGAGAGTGAGGCCTGTTGGTGCCAAATTGTAACAGGCTCTGAATATCAAGAGCTAGGTAGACATCCTACCTCTCTGTGGGACTTTCAGTTACTAAATAATGTCTACTGGTGATTCCAAACCCCTGAGTCCAGAAGGGTCGAATCTCAGGGGATTTGAAGTTTCCCAAAAGCCTCTTAGGGGGGAAAGATACTGAAAAAAGGATTTCTTAGATATTCATTTATAAAACTCTTTCATAAGTTTACAAATAAGGCCCTCTATAAAATATTGTATTCACTAGGGAAATAATTCTGGGATTGATCTAAATCCTTTAGTCTCACAGTATTTATGTAAACATCTGTCTGAGGCAGGGCCCCAGCAGGAAACAGATGGAGCACTCCAAAGGAGAAGCTGGAGGGAGAGTGGAGACAGGGCTGTTTACACAGATGGGGGTGGTTACAGGAACCACGGGAGATGGTGCAGTGCCTGGGCGTTACCACTCCCAGACCTCAAGCCTCAAGGGAAGGGGGGCGTTTCCATCAGCTCTACAAGACCCAATGCTGTGGGAAGAGCCACCCCACGGGAGAGCGGCCCCTGGTGGAGGAATGTGGCATAGCCAGATAGGCAGAGAGCAGGAGGGGTACATACTCTGACGTCATCTCTCTCCTGCTCCCTAACCTCCTGCTGGTGCCAGAAACACTAATAATGGAGTCTATAGGGAGTTATCCATCTCCCAGGAACTGCAGATTGGGGGAGGCATTAATAAGGTGGAACATGGTTCTAGAGGGGGAAATGGAGATAACTTCACACTATGATGACCTATTTGGGTTCAGGTTCTAGGCCTGCTGGAACCTGAGATTATGGGGCTGCAGAGAAAAAGGAAGAAGGTGGAGTGTGGACTGAGGAAACTGAGTTAGACATGACCACTGACCTTGGTCCAGTGGTCTGATCAGCTGTTTGGCCCCAGCCAGAGATTTCCACCTCTATGACCTTCTCTAGTAGACACAGGTATTTTTAATGCACTTTATGGCTATAAGTAGGAAAGCACTTATTAATTTGCATTAATTGCTTGTGGATAAGTCTTCTGGTGCCTGGTTTTGCATGCCTGGTGCATAGAAAGGCCCTTCCTGAACACTGAGGGAGTGAAGGTGGGTCAGGTTCAGGGCTCCAGGTATGCGTCTTGATTCTGCTGGGAGACTTGCAGTGATGAGGGCTCACAGTTCAGGAAAGGAACTTGAGGCGTTGCCTGGGGACCCTGGCTTGCTGGCTCCTCTGGCTGACTTTGTCCTACTTTATTTCCATCAATCAGAGATAAGGAGAGCAGCCTGCACTAATGGGATGGAGCCTCAACCACAAAGAAGTAGGAGGCATAGGAAATTATGAAGAAGGAGCCCTGGGGACCCGAACGCCTCCTGCCGCATTGTTCCTAATTAGCAGCAGAGGTACTCAGGGGACCTGCGGAGACCAGCTAACGACCATCAACTCTGCAAAAGAACATTGCCATCACTGTCATCATGCCTGATGGTTCTGCTTTGGTCCTCATGGGATACTTGTTTCCTTGGCAGGTTGTAATTTGGGCACAAGGTTTGATTGGGTGATACCGAGGATGCCCCAAAGCTATACCCCTACACTGTGCTATGACTGATACAAATTATATCCAGTTAGGACTGGAAAGACCTTAGAAAGGATCCAGTCCAATTTAATTCAGTCTGCAGAGAGGAAACTGAGGCCAACACAGGCTTAAGTACACTTTTATTGAGGACATACGAGGATCTAGCTTTGTCTGAAACACTTTGCAAATTGTACATTTTTATGCCTTCACACCTCCAAAGTACCACAGTTCCTAACAGGACCATGCTTCTCTAGTTTGCTTGATTTCTTTCTCTTTCTTTTTAAAAAAACTAGGGATTGAATCCAGAGGCATTCCATCCTCAAGCTACACCCCCTAAGTGTATTTTATTTTTCATTTTGAAACGAGGTCTTGCTAAAGGTATCACTAAGTTGTTGAGGCTGACCTCAAACCTGTGAGCCTCCTGTCTTAGCCTCACAAGTACTGGGATTAAAGGCATTACCCACCACATTCAGTTTAGATTGCTTGACTTCAACACATTTTCACTAGTGCCTGGAGAGCCACCGTACCCGGGCTTTTACTACTCCCATACACAGACATGGGCATGCACCCTCTGCCTCCTTGGCAGTCAAGACCCAGCCCTTCTGGGGTCTGCCCCATGGAGCTTTCTGGATGCCCCTCTAGCTGACTCAGACTCTTACACCTGCAAAAGACTCCTACTCAGAACTTTTTTTTTTTTTTTAAACTGGGAATTAAACCCAGGAGCATTCTACCTCTGAGCAACAACCCCAGCCCATTTTATTTTTATTTTGAAACAGGATCTCACTAAGCTGCAGAAGGCCTCACCAGGTTACTGAGGCTGGCCAAAAACCTGTGATCCTCCTGACTCAGCCTCCCAAGTACTGGGATTACAGACGTGCACCACCACTCCCAGCCCTTCCCAAAACTCTGCACATGCATCAGTGACAGACTTCCTTCTGACTCTTCTCTTTCTTCTTCCCAAAAACTTGAAGACAACACCTTGAAGTGGATCTTCCCAGCTTCCCTTTCCTAAGGACTTCTGTGCTCTTCCAATCCATATTATTTCATTTGTCCTGACTTCCCCCTTCACAACAGAGTGAACCCAATTTGGGTGTGTTGCTTTTGGGCCAGTTAGAGTTTCCTGACCAGGAATTTGAATGTTCAAGCCAAGAGAAAGTGAGGCTAGGCTGTCTTTTGGCAACAGATCTGCAAGATCACCTGCCGCCATTTTACAAACATCAGAGAATAAAACCAGAAAGCAGAAAAGAGTGGGATTGAAAGGTGGTTTGAATACCTCACTGCTTCCACACTCCTTACTAGGGCAAGACACCCCAACAACCTTGTAAGAAGCTTCTCTATTCTGTTCAGCCGACTTGCAAAAGCTAAGCCATCTTTCTTATCTTTTTATCCTAAGAGCCAATCATGCGGCTACTCAGTAAGTGATTAGGATAGAATGAATGAGTGAGTGAGTGTGTGAGTGGTAGGGGGCAAGGAGGTGAGGCCAGACAAACTTGGAAGAGGGCTCTCTGGGACAGACAGTGACACTGAGATCATGAATCCTGGGAAAGTCTCAGGATAAATGTCATCACAACAGCATTCCATGCATGTGGGAGAGGAGAATCAGTAGTTAAACCTAATCAGGAAATAATAAGTACCAACCCAGCCTGGGTGTCCTGGAAGGCAGCCACATTATTAGTTAGCAGGTGCTTTGACTCCTGCTCTGAGTCAGCCATCCCCTGCTGACTGTGCAGCGACTCACAAAGACTTCAGTTCTGAATTTCTAGAGACATTTCCACTCATCCTAACATCCATGACTCTGAGCCCAGGAACATGGTGCTCTTGGAGACAGCTGTCTTAGTAGCACAGGTTATAGAGGAGGTCTCCCCTAGCCCTTGGGTGTGTCTCGTGGTGATACATCTGTCCCCTGGAGTGATGTACACACACAAGAGGTACACTTTGCTGGAGAGGGGGCTGGGAAAACCAGCCCATACTAGAGAATGAAGGGCCTCATGTGGGCATGTGTCACACTGAGCAGCTTAGATTGGTCCCATGATTGGTTGGGTATCCAGCAATGAATCTTGAGGTGGGCAAAAGCACAATCTGATCTTCTCTCTGGGAAGATGGGCCCATGGGGGGGGATGTCATAGGGAGGAAAGTCTAGAGCTTGAGCTAGGAAGTTGGGAAGGAAGGAATCTCGGTCCAGGTCCTCTGAGAGGCAGAGGCCAAGACAGGAATGAGCATGTGAGGACTTTACTGCAGAAACAACACGTGAGAGTTTGTGGAGAGGGAGCTGGAGAATGTTAGGAGGGCCATTGGACTATGATGCAAGCTTGACCAAGGTGAGGAAGGGGGGAAGGAAGGCGGATTGGCAGTGTCCTCAGATGCCACATAAGGAAGGTTTGCAGAAAGGCCACTGGGGAGTCCTCCAGCCACAGCTGGCTGCCAGAGCAGTGTGTATCTCCCAGCAACAGACCTGCCTCACTGTCTCTGCCTTGCCTCCCCCTGCCATGTCATTAGCAGGGAGCATGGATTGGGCAATGGGTTTCAGGTCACAGCAGCTGTGTCCCTTGGGCATTTACTGTCCCTGTAGTCAGAGGTCTGCAAGTCACAATCTCATGGCTATCACACAAGTATAAAGCAATAACCCAGGAAGAAGATTTGATTAGACTAATCAGACATAAACTAGGTCGCCAGAAGTGCAGCAAAAGGATATGAGAGACATTGTATGGGATCATCAACTGGAATTAGTAACTAATTGATTGTCCTTAGAGGGCTGTTACGTACCCTGTGCAAGTTGTGCACTGTGCAACTTTATGTGAGTGGCTCAGCCTGCCCAAATGTGTGCAGCATTCTGGATTGAGCACTGCATTATATTTCTGTATTCTGAGTATCCGGCCTAGGGTTTGATATATGTTAACCATTTAGCAAACATAGGTTGAATATGGAAAATACAACTCCTGCCACCAAGGAACCTGTTATCTAAGGAGGAACAATGAGTAGATATGCAATTAAAATATAAAGTGGCTGGTACTGACAGTAGGAGCAAGGCTGGACTCTAAAGTTTATGCAGCTTGCCAGAGGCTGGTTGGTGTCTAGGATCATCTATCCTGTTTCCTGAGCCAGTCAGACAATTCCCAGACACTGGATCAATCAGCCTGGACCAGAAGCCAGACACTGAATTTTTTTCTAGCAACTTTTATACACCAAGCATATCCATTCACAATCCAACAAATATTTAGTAGCACCAACCACATTCCTAGTACGGTCCCAGGTGTAGGGATTTGACAGCAAATAAAGTACATGACAAAGCCCCTTCCCTCATGGGGGAGAATTCATGGAACAACTAATCAGTAAAAGAATAGAAAGCTAGGTACATGGTGTGGAGGAAAGAAATCAAGATCAAAGAAATAAGGAATGTGTGTGTGTGTGTGTGTGTGTGTGTGTGTGTGTGTAATGCAAAGGTGAGTCTGATGTCTTAAGTAGGGAAGCTGGAGAAGATAGAGAAATTCTCTTTCCTCCTCTAAGTCGTTCTGTCAAGTAATTTAGTCACAGTGATGCAAAAGCTGACTGACACTCTGCACAACGAGTTTGTTTCAGGACCTACAAGATGACCCACATGGAGCCAAATGGAGAGCAGTAGAAGATGAGGTCAGAGGTGAGGAGGCTGGGAAGGCTAGAAGGCCTGGGAAATCACAGTCAGAACATGCGATTTTGTTTCGACGGATAAAGGGAAACACTTGGAGGATTTTGAGCCCAGAATGATGTGAGTTGCCACATCACAAAAGGACCACTCCAGCGGGCTTGAAGTAAGATGACAGGGAAGGAAGGGCACAGGCAGAGAGACAGGTCTATGGTGAAATCAGAATTCTGAATCAGAGGAAGACCTTGAGCCATGCTGAGTTCTGAAGTGCCCTTCGAAACACCAGCACATGATCACATTAGGTTAAGTAGGGTTCGCATGGTAAGTGCATTCACGAAAGAGGCAACCGATGGGAAAATTGATCATCAATTTATTGCACATCCATCCACTCTTTAAAAAAAATAAACACTTTCATTAATGGGCATTTTGAATTCTCCAACAAGGTTTGTGGCAGCAGTAATTGCTTTCTTCCCATTTTAAACTGAGCTCTGTGTTCCAGTATCACAAACTTTGCGTAACCATATGGTCAGAATCTTTGTGTAATTGTGGTTTTATTTTTATTTATTTACTTATTTTTATCATTTGGAGGAAAACAGTATAAGTCGGTAATTTTTTAAAAAATATTTTATTAGCACATTGTAATTATACATCATAGTGAGGATCAATGTGATACAAACATACAGGCACACAGCTCTAGGTGTGGATCCCTCCACTTCCCACACCACCTCCCCCTCCTTCCTCCTCACACGTGTTAGTGACATTGGTAGGGATACCTTCACATATTGCCATAGTATTATTTGAATTGTTTCCTTCTTCAATCCTCCTCTTTCCTCTCCCTAACTCCCTCTCCCAATCCCCTTCTGCTACTCTATAGGTCTCTCTCCACATTCTTTAAAGTCCCTTGTGTTCCATTTTTCTCTCTCACTTCCACATATGAGAGAAAACATACAGCTTTTGACTTCTGAGGTGGGCTGATCTCACTTAGCACAATATTCTCTAGTTCTGTCTATTTTCCTGCAAATGGCATAATTTTGTTCTTTATGGCTGAGTAGAATTCCATTGTATGTATGTATGTATGTATGTATGTATATATATATATACACACATATATATATATATATATATATATGTATGTATATATGTGTGTGTGTGTGTGTGTGTTCTTTATTCATTCATTGACAGACACCTGAGTTGGTTCCATAATTTAGCCCTTGTGAATTGTATTGCTATAAACACAAACATACATGTATCATTATAATATTCTGACTTTAATTCTCCTGGAAAGACACCAAGGAATGATATAGCTAGGTCTTATGGTGGATCCATTCTTAATTTTTTGAGGAACCTCCAAACTTTTAAAACATTCTGTTTTTGTAAAGAAACAAATGCTCTTGGATCCATTTGCTTTCAAGGCATCTCATGAAGAAGTTGCAGCCTGCGGAGTCACTGTCAATTCACCATCCCCCCCCCCCCCCCATCTGGTTCTCAGCTTCCCAGCTGCGACCTCTGGTAAACCTTTCTGTTCCTTTGTTTGAGAGTCATGGCACTTTCTTATCTTTAGAAAAATTAACCAAAGGGCTTTCTCATTCTTAGCAGCACTACAACATTGTTAGAACTTAATCTCTCTTTGAAGCAGAGAAGAGAGAGTGGAAGCAGGGAAGTAAAGAGAGACTGGAATGAAGATCCTTTCCTAATTGGTAAAAAGGTTAGGAAATGAACTGTTCATTAACCCTGACAGTTTAACAAGGGGCTTCTACCTGTATCTCAGGTGAGACGGCGGTCAGGAGCCAGGGAAGGTGTGGGGACATATTGCTCAGATAAGCTTTTAAGAACACAGTGAGCTGGATCTTCGGAGCTGCCTCAAAGTGCAAAGCCACAGGAAAGGGTCTTGGAATGAATTAAAAGGGACCATTCAAATAATACCCTGGGAATAACACCACATCAAATTAAATAAAAAGTGTGATGATAGTATTAGAAGAAAAAAAAAAGATAATAAGGTGAATCTGGGTCGTCCAAAGGACTAAGCATTTGAGTGAGGTTCAGTTTTGTTGTCTACAGACCCAGCATCTGGAGCACCCAGAACAGCATTTCTGGATTTACAAAGACCTCTTTCCTTCCTATCCCCAGGGCAATGTCTTCCTGGTAAGTGGCTCACTGCATAGTACCAGGTAAAGCTCCTGATGCCCTTCCTGGGTGTCATGCGCCCATGTACTGACAGGCCTTTTCTTCATTCCAGTCCATTGATTTATGCCCTGTCTCCAGTGACTTCGGCATGGGCCTGTCATGCTCTTGACTCCTATCTTGGCTCGTGGTTTCAGAAGTCCAGTCCATGGTCAACAAGCAGAATTCATGGCAGAAGCTTGTAATGTAGGAAGGATGCTCAGCTCATGACAGCCAGAGAGTAGAGAGAAAAAGACAAGAAGGGGCCAGGGACAGATATAGTCCCTCAGATGATTCCCCCAGTCACCTACTTCCTCCAGCCATGCTCCACCCTTCTATAATTTTCCCCACCTCCTGGTCAACCCATTCAAATTATTAATCAAATGCATTAATTCACTTCCAGGCCAGAGTCTTCTGCATCTAGTCTTTTCACCTCTGGACATTGCTGCATTTCCTAACACATGGGTTTTTTGAGGACATTCTAGATCCAAACCATAATAACTTTTGTCCTCTGGGATGATGCCTTTGGTCCTGGGTGTCCATGCTCCATGCTCCTGCTGTCATAGGTCACCTTCTGAAACTATCAACGCAGTATGTTGTAGAGATGGGCTTCCCTCTGATGAGTCCAAACTGTCCAGCGGGTAGCACTCACTGACTAATACACTCATTTGCCATCAGGACCAATCTCTGGAACTGCGGTTTATGTCCAAAGTGATCAACAAGCAAAGGTGTAACCAGGCAGGGGTTAAGTAACTGCACATGTCTTGGGAGGTAGCTTAGTTTAATGGTGGCAGCCTATTTCTCAACAGTACATTGAGTGACAATGGCTCAACTCATCCTTCTCAGTGATGTGAGCTTAGGCAAGTCACTTTCTGAGCCTCTGTCCCAGTGTTTATACATTGGAGTTGTTATAAGAACCAAATGTACTAGCCTCTACCCAAGAGTCACTGCTCAAAAAACTTTTTCTGTGCCTATGATTAGAGCTTGCTAACTTGGACCTTGAGGCTGGTTGATCCCTCTGCTGATAGACCACACCCCCGACACATGAATCATTCCTTATTCAGCATATCCATGCCGTATAGGCTACCCACCCATTAGTCATGTGTGATGTCTATTGCATTGAATGCTATCAGATTGACTGTGGCACTACTGTAGTGCTTGCTTATGTTCAAGTAACTCTTATTTTGCTTAATAATGGCCTCAAAGCACAAAAAGACCAATGATGGTAATTCAGATAGGTCAAAGAGAAGCCATAAAGTGATTCATTGAAGAATGTATAAGGAAGAAATCAGTAAATACAGGGCTTGTTCTACCTGGGTTTTCAGGCATCCACTGAGGTCTTGGAACATATCACCTTTGGATAAGAGGGGTCTATTTAATAGTAATACATAGCACACTGGGAAGCTGAATGCTTGAAATCCACATGGTATAATTGAGGGGATGTAGTAAGATAATGCATGTAGAATGTTTATCTAGTTCAGTGCCTGACACATGGGGAGACTGTCTGTGGTAGCTATTATTTTTATTATCATTGAGATTATTCTTTCTGCACTCACTACCCTAGTTTGGTTCATTATTCTCCCACCCAAAAAATGCTAAGTGAATGATCCTCTGGAACCTCCCACTTTCTCCCAAATAACTCTACACTTTTTCTCTTGTCTTTTCAATGCCACCCCATTCTTATGGGATTGATGGAGCAATTGGATACTAGGAACCTACAAAAGTAAAATAAAAGCAAGATGCAATGCCTTTTTTCCATGGATTTATATTCCTCCTCAGCCTTTGTAGAAGTAGTCCTTAGGGGAGGGACTCCATTTCATGCAAATGAATGAGTAGGGATTATTTTGCCATAGGAATGATTTGGGGTACTACAAATTCTTCATTGTGTGCTTGTGGCACATAACCCACGGTGGCAGGTGCAGCAGCATTGTTTGGCACTGTCTGATGAGTGATCCAGGGCCAGTTCACCTCCCTCAGACCTTTGAGGCTATCAGCTAGAAGGGGCTGCTGATAAAGCCAGCTCTGAGTCTGTCTTTTGCCTCTTCATTGACGAAGTGACAACACTTGACAGAAGTGGGTTCTGTGTTTATTGCTTTCCAGGGTAACTTCTCCATCTTATCAGTAACCTCTAGTATAGATCCTATAAAGGCAGACTTTGCGTTTTACACCTTCTGCATGCCCTCTGCATGATTCTCCGCATAGTGAGGGTCTTTATCCACTAAGTTATAATGTTATTCTTGAGTGTCTCTTTGCTATTTACAGAATCTCAATGCACAAAAAGAAGTTTTTAAAATGAAGCATTTTGCAAAAGACACTCTTCTCTTCCCTTCAAATCAGGCAGGAAAGATAGTTATTATGGAAGTCTCTTTGGAGGGTGTGTTGACTGTGTGTGTGTGTGTGTGTGTGTGTGTGTGTGTGTGTGTAGGAAAAAAAGGGTGGGATGAGACCTCAGTACAATTTTAATTCCAGACTGGCCAGACTGGAGATATTTTATTAGATAACTGAAAACAATGCTCCTGAAGCTTATTCAAATTTTAATCTTTTTTTTTTTGCTTTTACAAAGTCTGTTCACACCTTATTAGTGTATCAAGTGAAAAAGAATGGAAAATCAAGCCGTGTGAACTGCATGGCATCAGTCAACCTGAACGGAAGGTCTGTCTCTGTTTGCATGGAAATGATGGCTTTACCCAGCCACACACTTTACCGCTTCCTTTTATGACAGTAAAACTTCAGAGCCTCTCCCAGGGATGGATCTTGCCTCGCAGTTACTCATGTGCAATTTTCTGTTGACATCACTGGGAATTGCCTGCCATATGGCTGAGAGCACACTTTCGCCCTTTGCTGGTTAGCTACTCCTCACAGTAATGATTCTATTTTCCTGAGTGAATTTAATTGCAAAACAGTAAGTAATTGCCCAAGTTGGTGATCTACAGAGGTTTTGGTGGTTCGCTGGGGAATTTCCCCCTATTAAGAGCTATTGTGTATGAGATTATAAGGTTATGGCCTCTCTATTCTATGGAATAGTCCAAACCTTATTAGATGTCCTATTTGCCGGTTTCCAGCTCTAGGCCCCACTCTAGGGGTTTGCGAGGGGTCAGGTGAAAAGGGCCTGGACACTGGCATCTGGTGTTGCTGATGATGTTCCATTTGCAGAAGGAGCTGAGTAGAAGTTTTATAAGGCTCACGGGAGGTCCAAGAGGACCATGGAGACCAGGGTTATGTTGATTCAAGTCTTCCAAAGTCCCTGGCACTCCAGTAGAAATAGTGGCTGGGTCTGGAATGATCTCTAGTTGATGGACTGCTTTTTTTAAAACTCATAACCTAGTTTTAAAAATTTATGATCTATGTCTCTTAGGTCATTATATTTATTATGCAATTAGATGTTATGGTTTGAATGTATTCCCCAAAAGTTCATGTGTTGGAAACGTAATCCCCAATGCCGTGTGTTAATGGTATTTGAAGGTGGGGCAATTGGAAGGTGATTATGGTTACCTGAGGTCAGGAAGTTGGCACTAGTGGCTTAATAAGAAGATGAGGATAGTCCCAAGCTAGTACACTGGTTCTGTCTCACCAAGTGATGCCCTTTGCCACATCATGATGCAGCATGAGGTCCTCACCAGATGACAAATAGACGCTGGTGCTACTCTCTAGCTCTTGGACTTTCCAAGCCTCCAGAACTGGGAGCTCAATAAAACTCCATTTTTTAATCAATTACCTCGTCTCGGATATTTTGTGATAGCCCCAGAAAACAGACAAACCCAATTAAACATCTATTTGCTGTGATATATTTATATTATTACGAGCCCCTTTATAATCTACTTCTAGCTAAATGCCCTCGTAATTGAAGCAGATTTGCGAAAGAAGCCCAGGGACCAGGCCAGCCCTCAAGGTTTCCCTTTGCATTCTCAATTAGGGTGTGGCAAGCCTACCCAGAGTGCTCTTTCTGTACTTACTCCTTCCACCTCACTGGGTCTCCCTGACAGCAATGAGGGGTGCAGACTTTGCTTCTCCTGTGGGGGCGAAAGGGGGGGTGGCCACGCCCACCACCACGAGGCACGGGAAGATGGCGCTGAGAGGAGGAGGGGAGGGCGGAGACTTAATTTGTCTAAAGAAGAGCTGATTGGATGCATGCGCTTCCGCCCGTGTGTGTACAGCGTGTGATCAGGTCCCTGATTGGCGCCGTTCTGCGTGATCACTGCGAGGATTGGGTCTTGCCGGCATGGACTGGTTGATGTTTACATCACGTGGATAGGCTTAGACACCTTACTTAAACCCTGCTTTGCGAAGCCGGGCGTGGTGGCGCAAGCTTGTAATCCCAGCATTCGGGAGGCTGAGACCGGAGGATCCGGGTTGGAGGCCAGCCTCAGCTACCTAGTGAGGCACTCCGCAACTTAGACTCGGTTTCAAAATAAAGAATAAAAAATAGGGCTGGGGGTATAGCTCGGAGGTAGAATGCCCCTGAGTTCAATCCCCAGTACCGCAAAAAAAAAAAAAAAAAACAACAAACAAACAAACAAAAAAAAAAAACAAAAAACCCACAAACAAACAAAAAACCCCTGCTTTGCAGAACAATAATCTTGATACTCTGTCCCCGCCATGGCTCATTTGGGACATGGGCACAGCGCAGTCTTCCCTTTCCCGGGGACCGCCGGTGGGCATTTCCCAGGGCTGAGGGGTGATCGTGGGTGAAGGGGCGAACAGCGGTTTCCTGACATTCTCCCAGTCCCTCTCAATTGTGGAAAAACCCATGGTCGGTATGAGAAAGCATGGATTGTGCAAGGCCAACCTGAGAAAGTCTGGCAGTGGGAAAGGGACTAGATAAGAAATGGGGCCTTAGTTTTGGACTAAAGGAGGCAGGAACATTCCAGTGCACCCAAGAGGAAATCAGCGCACCAAGGGTGGGGGTGTGTTGAGGAAGGGCTGGGAGAGGGGGAGAGAGGGCAAACCCAAGTGTTTCTGTGTGTGTGAAGGGGAGGATGCGTGCCAGTGTGTCTGTGCCTAGGTGGTCGTCCGTCCCAGAGGGTCAGTGGGAGGGTGGAGAGCTCTAGCGTGGGTGAGGAATCATAATGAGCAATGTGTGAGAATCTGTGGCGTGAGGTTAGCACCCCCTGGGGAGGCCCTCAGCTGCTCTCTGCTCTCTCTCTCTTACCATGTGTAGCTTGGCCAGCTTGGCTTTGCACCCATCAGCACTGATGTGGGAGCCCCGGGAATGTAATTAACACTCAGATGTCTGACGCTGAAATATTTGGAATCTCACAGCATGCTGGAGAAGGCAGACTTTAGGGGTTGCCGCTTCTCCCAGGAACAGCCAGCTGTTCATCTTCCTCTCGCAGAAAACAAAACAAGATGAGGGCTTAGAGGAGAGAAAGATGGATTTACTTGGATTTGATGAAGGATTTCCTGGCTGTGAAAACACAAAGGGAAATAGGCTCTTTGGGATGGGAGGCCTACAAGGGATCTGACATCTCCTTCCTTCCTATAATTCCAAGTGAGGAGGAGAGCGGCTCCCTAGAAGGATTCACCTTAAATGTGCTGCTTTCTGGGTACTGGAACACAGAGCAACAGTGTCCCTCAATTCATTGAAAAGTGTCAATTCCAAGGAGAATCAGGGTCATTTCCTACCCTGGTTGTATATGTGGTATACATAAAACTAGTCATTCGAATGTTTTGTTTTGACATTGGAAATAATAGCGTTTAGTATTAGAAACATTTGCACGTGAGGATTCTATTGATAGTAAGTGGTTCTAGCTAGAGAGGG
This sequence comes from Graphiurus murinus, assembly GCA_004027655.1. Taxonomy (NCBI): domain Eukaryota; kingdom Metazoa; phylum Chordata; class Mammalia; order Rodentia; family Gliridae; genus Graphiurus; species Graphiurus murinus. The sequence continues at coordinate 44,654 of PVLC010001208.1, read as the reverse complement.
GAAGTGTGCCACACTGAATTTTGCAACAGAAACAACAAACTGGTTAAACTGGCCAAATTATTGTGAATGTATCATTCCCAAATGATTCAGTTGGTAGACGGCATGTTGTGTAGCAGGTGACAAGCCAGGAGATCTTGCTTCAAGTTCAAATTCTATCTCAACTTTTTGGAGCCTCATTTTTTATCATCTGAAATATAGGGATAGTTGTTGCTATTTTTCTCTACTTCAAGGAGTTCAATAAAGATCAAATATGAAAATATATGAGGAAATACTTTGGAAATGGTAAAACATGAAGAGAAAGATGGTGTTATGATTAACACCATTTCTCTCTCATTTTTATTCAAACAATGTTCCCACTCATTGTCTTAGGCAGTATTTGTGAAATTATAACCATGTGGGGAGGGGGGGCATTACAATCAGTTAGGTAGTGTTTAAATGCCTGTTGAATCTGAATTTAGCCCAGGATGTTATTCCAACACTAAATTTAATCAAATATTCCTTTAGTTATGGTAAAATATTCTGTAAAGGGTGAAGCAGTATTCAGATTTAAAACATTCATGGAATAGTAATGTTTGTAGCATTTGTGTGTTGAAAGACAGACTGGTGGGGTGCATGAGAACTGAGGTTTTGGAGCCAGACTTTCCTGGCTCATGTCTCCCCCTGATATGTCATGGTTCTATGATTTGAGATATGTAACCTCATCTCTAAAATAGAGATAATAATACTAGTGCTAACGTTACAGGTTCTTATGAGAATTCAATGAGTTTAAACACATGAGGTTTTTTAGCCTGGGGTACACAGTCAGCCCTCCATGCATGTAAATGATTGTATAGAAGTGCTACACAACTGGGTGTGGTGGCCCACACCTGGATTCCCAGTACTTGAGAGACTGGAACAGGAAGATCACAGGTTCAAGGGCAGCCTCAACGATTTAGCAAGAATCTCAGCAACCTAGTGAGACCCTGTTTCAAAATAAAACATAAAAAGAACAGGGACTGTGGGGTAGGGGATGGGGGACAATATGCCCCTGGGTTCAATCCTCAGTACCAAAAAAAAAAAAAAAAAAAAAAAAAGTGCTACACAGAAATGACAACAAACTCTTTGGATTCCCTGCCTTAGAACACAAAGCCTTGGTATTTGCAAAGTTAACCTTGGCTTCCAAAATCTTCATTTCCAAATGTTGTGGATAACCTGGAAGAGCTACAACAAAGTCACAATTGGGACCTCCACACAGAGAGGTGGTATCGCCATGTTGCACAACTTAGACTGCAATAGGGATGGTACCTTCTGGAGCTGTGTGACATGGGGGCCCAACAGAGTGATTGGAATATTCACAGACATCCGAGCTAGTGAGTGAACCTAGCTCACTGCCTAGCATCTCTGTCTTGGTGTGGTCTTGTTGTTTTCTCTAGTCAACACCAAATATGTCATAGCACTTGTGATAGGTAAATGTCCTGTATCTTTATGGGGGAAAAATACCTCATTTACAAATCAATTGCAAATATGAATAATGGAGATGAGGAGAAAATTAAAAGAAGCTCTGGATAAATTTCAAGGGTAAAATATCAAATTTGGAGGTTGCTTTGAGCCAAAAATACTTGATAAGAAATCAAGAGAAAGCAATTCTGAAACTGTTCATTCAATGTTCCAGCAAGAATTTATTTTAATTGCTTTATGAATGGCTTCAATCCCATATTTAGGGAATCATTAGGGGCCTGCGAGGGTCAGTTAAAATTTTCACTTATGCTTAACTAAATTTTATGGAGAAAATTACATGTTTTATTAGTATTCACAGAATTGAGGACTTGCAAAGGTCTCAAGATATGTCCTTCGAAAATAGTAAAGGTCTGTGACTCCATAGCACTTAATTTTCACAAGAGCCCTCTGAGGTAAGTATAATGATTCTCATATTATAGAAGAGGCAACTGACCCTCAGAGGGTTTGAATCACTTGCCAAGTGAGCAATCTGAAGGAAGGACCATCCTGTGTTAGTCCTTGCTCAGTTCCCAGGGTCTGGCACATGGCAGACATTCAGCAGGTTATCTCAGAGATCCTCAAAGTGTGATCTCCATGAGCATCAGCATGAATATCACCTGGGGACTCTTTAGAAAGTAAATTTTCAGGCCACCCCGACCTGACCTCCTGACCCAGACATTCCAGACACCACTCTGTTTTAATAAACCTTCCAGAATACTCTGATACACACTAACATGTGCAAACGCCCCTGTGTTAAATGTATGTTGAGTGAAGATGATGCAAGTGAGAAGAGATGAATCCGGGATTCTCAGGGTTCTGAGGTCAAAGTCAACGAGAAATTCTAACATGAGAGAGACATAGACAGTAGGTTCTTAAGAGCGAGTAAAGCAATACCCCAGCTATAGGAAGACCTTGAATGACATCTCTCCTTGTCCTGATTTTTAAAGGAGTCGTGTGCCTCAACTCACCAGCTGCCTGGATCCATATAGATCTGAGTACCCCACCACCACACCTCTCTGCTGGCAGTGTGCATGGAATCTTTGAGTCCCTTCCCTGCGAAGAATACAATTAGTCAAGTTTCCATTTTCCTTCCTTCCTCCCAAATCCCCCACAGCAAGGGCCACCTGAGGAAAGAAAATTTCATCTTGCACAAAACCAGATTTATCTTCGTTCTTTGCACAACAATACAATGAAAGCCCAAATGATTTTTCCACATTTGGTAGCACTTAGAAGCTTTTCATCAGCACGAGAATAAAGAGAACTATTTTCTTCATTTCTGTTTACTGCAGCGATACAGCTGAAAGAAAACAATTTAAATCTATAAACAACTAAGATGTTTTCGACTTAAAACAAGCACCAAAGTCTCGGCCATTATCCGGAATCACAGCTTGTCTGAGATGAAAGAGACCTAAGAGATCATCCGGTCGGATGCAAGAGGATTGACTCGGGTATCAGAGACCATTTCTTTTAAAGAGTTATGTATGGATTTTAATATGTAGCAGAAACAAAACCCTATATCTGTCATATCAAGGGAATCACACGAGGTGTTGAGGCATACATACAGAAACTAGCTAGAGAAGGAACCATTATTGCCCTGGGGTGGAAGGGAAAAGGAAAAGAAATTTTGTGACCCACTGGAGCAGTGGAGGAGAGCTGACCTGGCAGGAACTCAGACAGAGCATTGGAAAGAAGGGGTATGGAAGAAATAGCTCCCCACCCTCCTGATGTCTCATTTCCCATCTGTTCTCCCCACCAGCCAAACCCTACTGAAATCAAGACACAAAGGAACTAGGTGCTTCCAAAGGCAGAGGTCGGCCTCCAAGACAGAGTGGGACAAAGGAAGAATGGGATGGTGGGAAGGAGATCCAAGCCTAAACAAAATTTATTTATGTTTTATGTATATCTTATGCACATACCCTGAAGGTAATTTAATACAGTATGTATTTATTTATCTACTTATTTTTAGTGCATCTACATTTTGACTACAAGCTGTCACTGGAGGTCAGGTATGGAATTTCCTATCCTGTTGGTGCTCCAGAAGTTTTGCCTTGTGGAACGTTTTGGATTTCCGATTTTTGGATTAAGGATGCTTAACCTATGTCAGGGAAATACAGTTTACTAAAAAAGTAGCTTTCCTGTTAATATTTTAGTTTATAAATGTGGGTCTTGTTGAACACAATTGCTCACTTTTCCAATTGAAGAAAGCCCCTACTTTGCCTTGGACTGGATTTCAGTTCTGGTTCGTTTGTGTTTGATCTCCTTATTTTACCAGCAACGACTAGGGTACTCAGGGTAAGATAGTGGAGGGTCTGGTGTCTGTCAGTAGTGCTTTTGGACCTCCTTAAATAATTGATGGGGGCGATTGACTTTGGCTGGTCATATTTCTGCATGTTTGTGGCTCTTTTTCTCATGTGAATTACAGTGGTTCCTTTCTAATTTGCAGGCGACAGGTTCCCAGCAAGAGCCCTAGCCACATTTGAATATTCAGAAAGGGCAGAACTGTAATAGGACTGTTTAAAAATTAACACACATTTCTTGTTACCTTGCACAGAAGCAGAAGATTCAGTTCAAGGAAAATCGTGGATCCAAGTCGCCACAAACCGTTAGTGCCACGATTTCTAGGAATCTTTAGTGCCTGCATTCTGAGTCTATTAGGTGGGACCATCTCAGTGAGCTCTTTACACCAGCTATTCAGATGTTAGAAGACAGCTGTCTTGCTTTCCCTTATGATTTCTCTTTTTCTAGTGAGAACTCCAGTTTCTAAAACAATTTCTCATAGGACATTGTCTTGGGTTCAGTAGTTCCCTGGTCACTTTCCCCCAAATACATTGGTTTCTCTGCATCTCTCTTAATGTCAAAAGTTGCAGGTATTATCTAACCAGAGAAAAGCATTTGAGAATATGACCTCTCTAATCTTTTTTCTTTTTTTCGGTACTGGAGATTGAACCTAGGTGCATTATACCTCCAAGCTATACCACTAGCTCCTTTTATTTTATTTTTTTAAATTTTGAAACAGGGTCTTGATAAGTTGTTGTGGGTCTCACTAAGTAGCCAAGGCTGGTCTTAAACTTGTGATCTTCCTGACTCAGCCTCCCAAGTACTGGAATTACAGGCATGCATCACCACATCTGCTTACTCCCCAATCTTAAACAGAATAATATGGTTTTTAAAAACTCTTTCCTGGGCAAACCATACCTGGAATTATATTCCATTTACAGTAAAAAAAAAAAAAGGTAGATTAGACTACACATCTAATACAAAATCTTTAGAGCATTCAGAGGTCTGGAAAACATCATTTAGTAATATTGATGGTCATCATAGCTGCCATGTATCAGTGCATACATTAGGCATGTGCTATCTTATTTAAATTTTGCAATTCCATGAAGTAGGTATATACCATACTAAATCCTATTTTGGAAATGAGGAAACTGAGGCTCAGTGGGATTCAACAGTGTGCCCAAACTCAGCCAGCTAGTAAATGCAGGATTAAAAGCTGGTATGCTTTCTACTATACACATAACCTTTTTTGTCTGTTGGATGGTCAGGTGAAAGGAGGTGTTTAGCCTGTAACAAAGAGACTTACTACCTTTATAAAGGTGAAGGATTATTGTTTTTAACATAGAGAAGATTTTGAACTTTAACAGGGGAGAACTGCCAAGGAGAATGCAGATGGGACTCTTGAGACACACAAACTCTCAGACTGTAATAAATGCAATTCTCTCAACTCCTAAGCATGGTGGTTTCTCCAGATGGGAGCAAAACATGTGGACTTGTATCTCTGTGACATCATAGCATCCAGGGGGGTCCAAAAGGCTTTGTAAACAACAACAACAACAACAACAACAACAAAAATGAAGGCAGTTATATAAAGTGTCATGCTGCTAAAATCAAAGGTTGACTTATTTTGCCTCTGCTGATATCTGTGCTGTCATGAGCAAAGATGTACTCTCTATTGGGCTGTGCAAGAGAAGAGAATATTTATTTTCTCTTTCCCTCTCTCTCTCTGCTACTGGGGATTGAACCTAGTGGCATTCCACCTCCGAGCTACACCCACCCCTTTTTGAAACAGGGTCTTGCTAGGTTGCTGAAGCTCTCACTAAGTTGCTGAGGCTGGCCTTGGAACCTGCAATTCTCCTGTTTTAGCCTCATAAGTACTGGGATTGCAGGCATGTGTCACCACACCCAGATGAAGGACATATTTAAATACAGATTCCTTGGGTTTTGATGCTCATCCTACAGATCTGGGGTGGAACCCTGGGGCTTAAATTTTATGAGCCTTTCTAAGGGCTGAAAATGAGGTTTGGATCAGACAGTGCTGTGATCTCAGCCTTGAACTATAGGGTGACTTAAATCTCTTGAGCAATCAGCCCCTTCGGAGAACATTGCCCTGCTAACTTTTATTTGCTGAATTGAATGGTTGGCTTGGCACTCAGTTCACAATTTTAAACACACTTAGCATGTTCATGAGACCACAAGTCTTAAGAACAGCAGCAACACAACTACACACAGGTTACTACCCCAATTGATGGGAAGGGATTCATAAAATTATCTTCAAGCCAAACAGCAAATTCCATAATTATCAGTATTCCTTTCATGTACTGTAAGAGTTTGCATAATTTCCCTGTGGTAGAACGCAGAAAAATCAAAACAATAAACTAAGAGATCTACCAATTCATTGGAGCACAAAATTTAAATCTGTGTTTGCTAACAATATTTCAATTTCTGGGCAAATCTAACATGGAGAGACTGAATAATTATATTTCCATCTTTACTTTGGGAGGAGTCTGTTTGTTTATTGCTTTGGTTAAGAATGCTAAAAACCTGGAACTCTCTACTGTGATGTTTACCTTATTTAGATAATTTTATTGCTTAACATTGTATTGATTTTGTCTTGCAAACATATTCATCAACAGATCGCTCTAGGTATTAGAGTGAAAGAAATTTAGCATCCAGTTTAGGCTTTTTGAATGATGAATCCTTAAAATAAAGAAAATAAACATGAAAACATACTAATAATCAGTTGAGGGTTGTCTTACAGTTCACAAGACATCTTCAAGTCCTTGATCTGCTTTGATTTCCTCCCAGCTCTTTGAAGTCAGGAGACCAAATTTGCCATGGACTGTTTTAGATGGAGAGCCATTATTCCATCTTTGTGTGTGCAGTTTTTTTTTCTTCAAAAATTTGTATTCAATCATGTTGATGCTGTGCAACCCCTGAGAACCATGTCCTTTAACAGAAAAACCTCTATTAACCTAAACTTAACCTAAAGAAGCTATGTTTCATACTCTATTTATAGAGGAAGGTAAATGAAAATGAAATGACTGGATATAAAAATGCCAACATTTTACCTTTCAGGTCCTCTCTCCCTCTCTTCCTCTCTCCCTCCCTTCCTTCCTCAAATATCTATTGAGTATCTATTATATAGCAGATACTCTCTTCCATCAATAGCTAAAATCTTGAGACCAGATTGGATAGCAATTATGAACACAGGCTTTGGTTCTGTCAAATTTGTCTGTGAATACCTTCTTTGTCACTGTCCATGTGACCTTGAACATGTTCCTTTTCTTCCTTCTTCTAAAATATAAATAATAAAAAATAGAGCCGGGCGTGGTGGCGCATGCTTGTAATCCCAGCATTCGGGAGGCTGAGATCAGAGGATCCGGGTTCGCGGCTAGCCTCAGCTACCTAGTGAGGCACTCCGCAACTTAGCGAGACCTGGTTTCAAAATAAAGAATAAAAAATAGGGCTGAGGGGTGTAGCTCGGAGGTAGAATGCCTCTGAGTTCAATCCCTGGTACCGCAAAAAAAAAAAAAAAAAA
>PVLC010001208.1:26829-37260 GCA_004027655.1 Graphiurus murinus | reverse complement strand
GGGGTATAGCTCAAAGGTAGAATGCCTCTGGGTTCAATCCCCAGTATTATACACACACAAAATAAAATAAAATAAAGTAAAATATGAATAATAATAGTACTATCTGATATCATTGTTTTTAGACAAAAATTTAAATAAGGAACAATGAGTGTTTAACACAATGCTTGGCACATAAAAGAGGCTCAACAAATGATGAAATAAAGTATGACTTCAGTGAAAACTGCTGTTCAGAAAGTTGACAGCAGCCATCAGACACATCAGCTCTGGTTGACTGACTACACTTTTGCAGTGTCACAGATGGCCCTTGACTTATTATGGCTCAAATTAGGATTTTTCAATTTAGGATTTTTTGACTTTGGAATTGTGGGCTTTATGATGGTGCAAAAGTGATATGTATTCAGTAGAAACCATACTTGCCATGTCATCTCTGTCTTGGAGCCAGCTATCCAAGGACTGAAACTCTGAACCATGAGCCTAAACAAACCTTTCCTCTTCTACAATGTTCTTGTCATGGATTTTGGTTACAGTGACAGAAAACCTAACTAATACACCGAGTTTCTCCTCAAGGTAGAAAAAGATGACTGTGGCAACTGTCAGCCCTGCATCCCCCTAGATGATGTGATGAAGCTGAGGGAGTTGAGATACTTGTATCAGATGAAAAAAAAAAAAAAAAAAAACAGGGATACCAATAAACTCATAAATTAAGATAAATAATATTAATGTAATTCTATATGTAAGAAGAATAATGCAAAAATTTGTGGTGAACAAAATATCAAAGATTTAAATAAAATAAGGGTCAAACTCAGCTGAACAGTGATGGGTTTTTCCACTAATTCCAGCAAACATCTCTTTGCTCTTCTGAGTAATATCCTCACTCCAAAACCAATTGCTGTGGCTAAAAGAATAGGATATGGCCATTGACTTCATCTAATAAGTGCTGTTAGTCAGTTTTCCATTTATGTGACTAAATACCTGTGATAAACAACTTAGAAAGAGGAAGGGTTTGTTTTGGAGCAGGGTTTCCATCCATGGTCATTTGGCCCCATTGCTTTTGGGCCTGCGGTGAGGAGGCACATTGTGGGAAGAAATTGCTCCACTCAAGGTGGCTGGGAACCAGCCAAAGAGATAGAGGAAGGGGCTAGGGTCCTAATATCCCCTTCAAGGGCACATTTCCAAGGATATAGCTTTTTTAAATATTCCACCACCTCCCAATAGATCCAAATTATAACAAGTGCCCACCCTGGAGCTAGAACTGGGGCTAGAGTCAATCTCATTCAAACAAACGGTGAATAGGAGAACCAGCTCCAGAAAGAGTATTCTTGCTCTAGGAACGAAATAGAAATTGCAGGCTTTAATAAGGTAAATTTCACATTAGCCATTAATTTAACCAAATTTTTCTTTGGTTTACCCAAACAATCTACTTTCTTAGTATTACCAATCAATAATTAATGTAACTATCAAAAGTTCATATTCTACTTGGGTCACCTCCCCACCTATTGTATGTTTATTTTGTTTTGAATGAGGTCCAGAAGAAGAGTGGTTGATGCAGGCAGGAAAGCTCTAAGAGGTTTGGTTTAGCCATGGATCCATACTACTCAGGTCAGGAAGGATCAGTGGAATTACAGCCCCGATGATATCATTTGTGCCTGTGCACAATCAACAGCAGGTGAGTATGTATGTACGTGCTAGTCTACACATTACAACTGGGAAGGTTATGAGCAGCAGTGGTGTTAGAGACAGGAAGTGAGTCTTTCCCACAACTGACCAACACAAGCATGTTCTCAGCGGAGACTTATTGAGTTCAGAATCTATTACAAGGAACCTCATTACAATGTGGGTATGATAAAGGTTAAAGTTGATTAGATTGGGGTGGGGGGTATTGAGAGTATTGAGCTGGTCTAAAAATGGGCTAGTTTTAAGAGCTGTAAGCAGCTGATAAATAAATAAATACATAAACCCTTTCTTTTTCATTCTTAAAAGAAATCCATAATGGGTTTTCCTCATAAACTGCAATTATTTTTAAATAGCACTAATGAATAATTTAAAGACCCACTGGGTTAGGCAATTAGTTTTAAGTGTGAATTAATTGCTTTCTTTATAATATTCCATATTCATTTTTTGCATAATATGGACAGATAGTTCATCTTCTTTAAAAAAATATTTTATGTTTTCTAAAATGTTCTGATAGGTGAGAAAAGAAGCTGCTGCATTCCTCGTAAAATGTGAGACATGTGACATTGAACTTGCATGTGTCCCTGTGTTGAGAAAACTAACAAAATTGTGGAGTTTTCTCCCCTCCTGCCTCCTCCTGCCATCCAGTAGTCAGGATGGGATCTATGGCTAAGTGGCTATCCCATTTTCAAGTGGGACCCACAGTGATAAATTATAGCACAGTCAAATACACACAAATACATACACATCAACATAAAAGTTATATGGAGCAGAAATGTCAGACTACAATCTGATACCCCCTAGTATTTTTCACTCTGCTCCACCTGGAACATCATCCAGCTGGTAACTCTGGGAGGATGGAAATTGGTTCCTAGGATGGTTGGCCAAGTTCTAGTTCTTGACCTTGTTGGTGGTCATAAGGGTGTCCACCCTGTAAAAATTCACTAAATCATACAATTGTTTTGTGTGATTATCTGTACCTATGCTTTCGTTTTCTATATAAAATTTTAAAAAATACATATCCCAGAAGGTTGAAAATATTGTTCTGGCAGGTTGAAAATTTGGATGAGCTGTATCATGGCTTCCTTCCCACTTTTTCAAGCAGGGAACAGGTTAAACTAAAAAATCCAAAAGTAATTTGTGGGGGGCATGGGGAACAGAAGCAGTTATGTTCCCCCTCTGGTCATGCTGCAGAGTGAGGGTGTCGAGGACTTGAGGACCAAATCAAGGAGTCTCATTTTATATCTACATCCACCCCTTTGTGGCCTTCCTGCATCACTGGACAGAGCATGAGCCAGTTAGGACACCATCAAGCCAGGGCCCACAGTAATCTCAGTACTTGGGAGGTGAGATAGGAAGGTCACAGGTTTGAGGACAGCCTCAGCAACATAGTGAGGGCTTCAGAAACTTAGTGAGACTCCATTGCAAAATAAAAATAAAATAGGGCTGGAAGTGTAGTTCAGAGGTAGGATGCCCCTGGATTCAATCCCCAGTACCTCCTTCCCCCACCACATACAGAGAGAGAGAGAAAGTAAACAGAGGAAAACCAAATTTCTATCTCTCTCCCAGAGTGGAGACAGTCTTCTCCTATCTTAAACATAAGAACTGTAGACACTCCAGCTTTGGGACTCCAGACTTGCATGGTGGCCTTCCAAGTTCTTAGGCCTTTGGACAAGAACTGAGCCACACTTCTGGCACCTCAAGACTCAGGCTTGCAGATGACCTTTTGTGGGACTTCTCAGTCTTCAAAATTCCCTGAGTCAGTTCTCCTAAGTCCTCTCTCATAGATCTATGTACATATCCTGCTGGTCTCCCTCTTTGGAGGACCCTGGTTAATATCCACCCTCCTAGAAAGAGGCTTGCTCTCTTTAATCTTCCTCATCTGAATCAACTTCCTCTAATGGGTGCCTGTGAGTTAGCTATTTTCCTGTGAGTGTCTATTTTCCTCATTTTATTGATTCTGGCTATCTTGATACTTAAAGATCTAATAGTCCTTTTTCAGAGAAAAGTATTTTGAACAATGCACGTGGAATGGTTGGAGCTGAAATCCTGGCCTGGGCCTGACCCATAGTAGCTTTGTAGTCTTGGACAAAAGGAAGTGGATGTATTTGAATCAATCAAGAGCAATCAATTTTACTATTTTTACTCTCCAAGGTCACAATGGCCTGAAACTTTTATCTTCCAAATAGGGCAACTTTTTCTTGTGGGTTAAGAAAACCTGTCCAAAGTTGGGAATAAGTCAAGCAGGCAAGTGGCATGCACTTTCAATGTCATATACAAGCCCAGACCCACCCAACACGGGCAATATATTTTGTTCAGCTCTAGTTCCTATTCATTAAATGTTCAGATTATGTGATGTTATAGTTAAGTTGAAGAGTATTGTCCAGTAAAGGTTCAAGTAATTTCTGTCTAATAAAACCGATAACCCTGAAGGTTATGGCTTGTTATTTTATTGGACATTAAACAGTTTTGTCTCTAATTGAGGAATGATATCCTAACATTTCTTTAGTAAGTTATCTTTAAATACTTACCTCTTTAAATGTACTTTGAACCAGTCTTAACATACTATTGGCACCTCATTAATGAATAAATTGAATAAAATATTTAACTTGTGTTCATTTTATATTTATGATAGAGTCATGATTTTACCTTCTTGAAAATGATGATTTTTGTAGGTTGCTCTACAGTGGTGCCCGAGTGAACTAACCTGACAGAACCAATTAAACTCTGTTGCTTGAGAAATGCATCTCCAGGACCCCTAAGCCCAGGCATGTCTTTTCTTGGCTTCCAGGGTGAATCCCAAGTGGCGAGCAAACTTTAAATGCCGGCTCTTTATTTCTCTAGATTTCTTCTTCTTCTTGTCTTATGTCTACAGATTTTGCATTTTTGTTGTGTCTCTGGTTTGTTCTTCCCATTGGTGTTCTCAGCAACTGAGAATTCGGGCTGATGGACTGACCTTTTGGTGAACTCTTATAGATGGACAATAGAGATAGAGAGCTAGTCTTTGCTGAGTGAGATGCTTTGATAGTCTTTTAATTTTTTTTTTTTTTTTACTGTTTGTATGTTTGTCTATTTGTGAGCACAAATCAGTTAAGAATTTCAGGCTCTCTGGAAGAATAGTCCTTTGAGACCTGAACCAGTGGTTTTTAAAATATTGTTTCTGGGATTATTTCTAACTTGAGATGGAGGCTCTGAGCTCTCTATGTGTTTGGAGGTCTGTGCCTGCGATTCAGAAAGAGCTTTGATATCTCATCATACAGTTATGAAATGTTTCATTACCTCTAGATTAGATTATTACATGTCTTCAAAGAAAGAAGTTCTGATCTGATTAGTTTTCAGAAATTGATACCCGTATAAATTTTATATCCTCCAAAATTACAGAAAATAAGGAAAGTACTATTCTAAAGTGTTAGAGTTTAAAAAATGCTTTTTGCTGAACATGATAGCTCAGAAAATATATTAACACAAGGATCCAAGTTCAACAGTTAAAATATTTTTTTTTTTTGAAAATGATGGGCTGGTTCAATAACTTTGGTATAAAAAAATAAATAATACCTCCAATTTAAGTTTAGTGTGTAGATTTTTCTTGGTTTTCTCAAGAACTTCCTAACATTTTCATATTGCTTTACTGAGCAAATAACTGACATCCTACAGAGCCTTTAGGATTATGAAAATGTAAGTTTTGCTTAACTAAATTGAACAGTAATTCTGAAGAAGGTTTTCACAGAAGTATTTGTACTTTATAGTATATCAGCTTTGTGGTATGAAATTCCCAACATCTTCATGTAATTTGAACCTTGATTTAATATTTTCAATTAACTGTTATTATCAATTGTCTAGATAACTTCCGAGTAAGAATAAATGAAACAATGATTATTATGTATATAGTCAAGTAAATAATTGACTTACTATTTTTTATGTGCTATAGAGATGTGATATTTTGTGTCATATTAAGGAACTTTATTTATTTATACCACATTAAAAAAATGGGAAGAATTATAGATGTTCTGGAGAATGTAGATGTTCCATATACATTCATTTATGTTGGAAATTCTATATAGATTAGTGATTATTATTATTATTATTTTTTTTTTGCGGTACTAGGGATTGAACTCAGGGGCGTTCTACCTCTGAGCTATACCCCCAGCCCTATTTTTTATTCTTTATTTTGAAACCAGGTCTCACTAAGTTGTGGAGTGCCTCACTAGGTAGCTGAGGCTGGCCTCGAACCCGGATCCTCCAGTCTCAGCCTCCCGAATGCTGGGATTACAAGCGTGCGCCACCATGCCCGGCTTAGATTAGTGAATTTTTTTAATGAGCTTTTCATTGGTGCATTATCATCTCACATCATGATGTAAATCATGTTGACTAGATTAATGAATTTTGATAGTCTATTAAAATGTTTGTGTATGACAATGAGTTTTCAATTACCCTCCCCCAGTTTTCTCTTTGAAACAGGAGTCAGGCATTTTGGTTATAATTAGTACTGTTGGTTTTATGTTCTAACCATTCCTACCCAACATCAGCCTGGAGGTGTTAGTCAGCATCAATAGCCAAGAAAAAAGCAACAAAAAGAAATAATGGCATACAGATTAGAAAGGAAGAACTAAGCATCTCTGTTCTCTGATGGTATAGTTGTCTACGTAGAAAATCTCAAAGAATATACAAAGAAGCTCCTGAAACAATAATTCAGTTTAGCAAGGATACTGGGTATGAGGTCAATATATAAAACTCATTTGTACTACATATGTATTAACAATGAACATTTGGAAATTTAAAAACCTATTATCACTTACAGAAAAAACGATCGATATAATAAAAGATGGCCTAAATAAATGAGGATATGTTCATGGGTCAAAAGACTTGACATTGTTAAGATGTTAATTCTTCCCATATTGATCTATAATTTAGTACAATTAGAGTAGGACTTTTGTAGAAATTGTCAAGCTGATTCTAAAATTTCTATAGAAAGGCAAAGAATATAGAAGAACCAAAACAGTTTTTACAAATAAAATTGGATGACCCATACTACCTAAATTCAACACTTATTACAAAACTACACTATCAAAATAGTGAATGTTGCTGGGCATGGTGGCTCAAATCTTTAATCCCAGTACTTGGGAAGCTGCGATAGGCGGATCACAGGTTCAAGGCTATTCTCAGCAACTTAGTGAGACCCTCAGCAACTTAGTGAGATCTTGTTTTGAAGTAAAATAAATAAGGTGTGTATGAGTGAGGCTTGGAGATAGAATGCCCTTAGGCTTAAGTCCCCATACCAAAGAAGGAAAAAAAATAGTGTTGGCAAATGATGGACACATAGATCAATGGAACAGAATAGAGAGTCTAGGTACATACCCTGATGATATATGATCAATTGATTTTGATAAAGGCAAAAAAGAACCCATTAATAAATTGTAATCTTTTCAACAAATGCTGCAGCAATTGTATATACACATGCAAAATAATGAATCTTAACTCCTACCTCAAACTATATACATAAATGGATCAGAAAACTAAAAGTAAAGGCCAAATTATAAAACTTCTAGAAGAAAACATAGAAGAATATCTTTGTCATCTGTAATGAGACAATGATTTCTTAGCTATGACACTGAAATCAAAATCTTTGAAAGAAAAAAAAGATAAATTATACTTTGTGAGACGTTTAAACTTTTGCTTCTAGAAGATACAATTCAAAGAATAAAAAGACAAGCCACAGGTGGGCAGAAAATGCTTGTAAAACACGTATCTGATACAGCCTTGGCCCCTAGAATATATAAAGAGCTCTCAAAACTCAACAACAATAAAACATGAACAGGCCAATTAAAATAATAAAAATGATCTGGATAGTCACTTTACTAGAGAAGGTGCATGGAGGACAAATGATGAACACGAAAAGATGTTCATCATTATTAGTCACTAGGTAATACAAATTAAAATTATAATAAGATACCACTATATACTTACTGGAATAGCTAAAAACCACTACCACCATCAGTAACAGGGATAAAAACCAACCAAATAGCAAAATAAATAAATAAATAAATAAAAGCCTGACAGTACCAACTGCTTGTTGGTGCAAAATGGTAGCACCACATTGGAGACAATTAGGTAGCAAAACACTCACCTGCCATTAGAACTTGCAATTTGTTCCTAGATATGCCCAAGGGAAATGGAAACCTAAGAAGACCTATACACAAATTTATGTAAAGTTTTATTCATCATTGCTGAAAAAAGGAAAGAATTCAAATGCCCTTAAGCTTGTGAAGAATACACAAATTGTTGTGCATTCATTCAATGAAATGCTACTTGGGAATACAAAAGAGCAAACCACTGAGACTCTCAACTATACAAATGAATCTCAACTGCATTATGCTAATTGACAGACTCAAAATGCTATATAATGTAGTATTTCATTTATATGATATTCTGGAATAAGGAAATCTATAGGGAGAGAAAATAGACCAGTGGTTTATGGACTAGGAGTGGGGTAAAGAGTTAATTAACAAGGAGAATGAGGAGATCTTTGAGGTTGTGGTTAGAAGAATTATTTTTATTTATTATTATTATTTTCTGTGGCACTAGGGATTGAACTCAGGGGCATTGTACCTATGAGCTACACTCACAACCAATTTTTTTGTTTTGAAACAGGATTTCACTGGGTTGCTGAGAGGCTCATAACTTGCTGAGGCTGTCCTTGAACTTGTGATCCTTCTGTCTCAGCTTCCCAAGTACAGGGATTGCAGGTGTGTGCCACTGCACCTGGCTAAAAGAATTATTTTATGCCTTGACTGTGGTGGTGGTTAGCTGAACGAATACATGTGTCAAAATTCCAGGACTATAGACTAAAAGGGCCTAAATTTGACTAAATATAAACTATACCTCAGTAAAACAATATTGATACTCAAAAAGCTATACTCAGGAGCAATGGTGATAAGGAACTTATGTTTGCAAGGTGAGAGGATTAGGTTTTGCTTTGCAAGAAAAATAGAGAGTTGGTTTGTCCTGGAATATCAGTTTATCCAGAAAGAAGAGCTCAGTGACTAGGCACAGTAAGATGAAGAGGATATGAAGAAATGAGTTTTATTTGTGTTCACAATACCAGAGTTTGAAATGAAGACATAAAAAGTGTTAAATTTTGGCAAAGTTTGCTCAATTCTGATGGATTTATTCACAAGATTGTATAAAAAAAGGAAAATTCAAGAAATGTTTTCCTGTTAACTACTATATTAACTCATAAGTAGAATTGGACTTTCTCTGTTAAAATGATAAATAGGCTTTATAGCTTTTATCTGGCTAAATAATAGAGTATGTCTAAAATAATTTTCTGGCCTTGTGTTGACTTTGTCACATCTTTTATTATTAAAAACAATGAAAAAAGGATATTTACCACAAACAAGCTCAACTTTCTTAAAATCTCATGGCCTTTAAAATATTTTATGATATTTTATTGTCATTTTGATTAAATAGGCAACAAAATACTTTCCCTCAGGCACCCATGATTCCACCTTCATTGAACAACCAACTCTCTTTTGAAATCTTTTTGCCCAAATTTGGATCCTACATCAGGAAAAATAAAATAACATTTTCAGTATATGCTTGTTTTTTTACTTCGAGAGCCCTATTTTAGATTTTCAGAAGGTTCCCTGAATATCCTAAAGATTTATTACTTCACCTTATAAAAACACAGATGCTAGGAGTAATTAGTGTTTTTCTTTTGGTTTGCTCTACATCTCCAGCTTAATTCAACATTCTTATAAGAGCTGCATGGGAAAAATTGTCAAATCAAAAGAGATGTTCAGCCTGCCCTAGGTTAAGTTTCTATAGCTGAAATGTTATTAATTTAAATATTTCAGAAATTGTACACTTTCCAGGAATGCCTTGGCGATCGGTCATTACCTTCATCATCCACAATAGGTTATTACCCTCAGGGGGAACAGCTATCAAACCCTGATAGAATAGTTATGTATTCTACTCCAATATAGAATTTCCTTCTCCTTTCCGATGTTATTGATTATTGTAATAAATGAGCCGCCGTCATTCAGTTTCATAATAAAATAGGTTTCTGCTTTTTTCTGATGCTTGCCTGGAGGTTCTACAGGCTTGAATTTGTCTTTGATGGGAAGGTCATCCTCAGAACCTCGTTTGTGGGAAAGGATTGTACTGCAGAGGAGAAAAAGTAGTATCTTTCCCTCACCCATTGCAAGGCTGACAATCCTACACCAAAATACATTAATACAAGGAACACAGGAACACGTAAAAAATATATTTAATATGAGTTTTACATGACATAGAGGAGTCATTAGAAACGAAGACCTGAAGACCCAGGGGAAACTGTATGTTTAGGCTAAGTCTGATGAGAGAAGTAGATATCTGTGGAAAAACAGGATTAGGTAAATAAAGGGGTATGGTCCAAAGCGGATAAGTTGGGGACAGAGGACTTAGCAAGGCCTGTTTGTTTGATTCTTATCTGTGTCTTTGTATAACTTTCTCTCTTCCCACCCCACTGTACTGGGAAGGACCCTTTTGAATATGGGCTTATGATCTACTTTCAGGGCAAAGTAGGTGAGAGAAATCTTTCTTGGGAACTGGAGGGTGAAAGATAGAAGGTTAAATAAAGAGATAGAGAGAACTTTCTTGTCCTCCAGTTGGAAAAAATGACCTAATTCACCTCAGTGATGACTAGTTCCAATCTTAATATAGGAAAATGAAGCGATAGCCTGATTCCATTGAGTCAAGAGCTTTTTTTTTTTTTTTTTTTTT
>PVLC010001208.1:9082-26729 GCA_004027655.1 Graphiurus murinus | reverse complement strand
AAGCGTGCGCCACCACGCCCGGCAGTCAAGAGCTTTTGAACTCATGGTTCTTAGAGAAACTGAGTGTTAAGGCGCAGGAAGAACAGAGCTTGCCTTCACACCGCCTCCTCCTTCCTCCTTCCTCAGCCTATTGGACAGTGCTGCCCATACCCAGGGCAGGACTTCCTCCTCAATCTGCGGATCCACCTGCCAATCATCTCACCAACACATCTCAGTTACTGTAGGTGGCTCTCAGTCTGGTCAAATTGACAATCCAATTTCCCATACCATGTGAAACTTTGAAAAAATACGTTCGCGGTGGCACATAGCTGTAATCCCAGTGCTTGGGAGGCTGAGACAGGAGAATCGCAAGTTCCAGGCCAGCCTCAGCAACTTGGTGAGACCCTTAGCAACTTAGAAAGACCCTGTTTCATAAATAAAAATTAAGCTGGATATGGTGATACATACCTGTAAGCCCAGTACTTGGAAGGCTTTTTTTTTTTTTATTATAAGATTCATGAGAAACAAAAATTTAGTAAGAAGCATCTCATTTTTATTATAAGAAAAACAATTTATTAAGAATCATCTCAGGGAAAAGGGAAGTTTCCTGGGAAAAGAGAGTTTCTGGTTCCTCCCAGGTGGGGGCCTCTTGACTGGAATCTGAGTGGAAAAGCCCTCAACAGTTGACAGTTGGAGCACCTGGTCCTGCAGCTGAGTCCACTCTGGCCGAAGCCAGGATCCAGGGAGATGGTTTCATCCACCTCATCTGTCTGGTTTCTTGGGAGCAATTTTGTTGTTGAACGTGGGATGCCTTTGCCCTACTCCCTCTGGAGCAACTCTGTTGGCTCCAGGGGCCAGCACACAGCAGTAGCATTTGCAGAGGACACTGGTGAGAATCCTCCCGGTGACCCACCTCTAGCCCTTCCTGTCATCTCAGGCACTGGAGGTGGGTTTCTGATGGGGTCGTGGGGTGCAGGGGGTACCCTTTCTTCCTGGTCCCTGGGAAAATCAGCTTCCCTCTGCATTCCCCATGCTGCTGCTGCTCTTGCAGGGACTGGCCTAGGGGGTCCTTGGGACCATTATTGGGGGCTGCCCTGGGAGGGAGTTCCTCTTTGCCAGGCAGCTAAGGGGAATGACAGGCAGGCTGTCCCTTCTGGCTCCCTTCTGTGGGCACTGCGTGTCCTCCTTAGCTGGCAGATACTCAGAGGGCACTAACCTGCAGGCTCGAAGGTCCAGCTGGCTGGGTCTCCTCCTCCATGTTAGAGGGAAGATGGAAGGATATGCTGGAGGTGGGGGCAGCACCACACCCCGATGCTCGGGTCCTGCCCCGAGGGTCACTTGGTGTTGGATGAGCAGAGGCACTTCACCCTAGCATTGTCAAATGTCCTGTTCAACACCAATAGCCAGGTCTGGTGTGGGTTGTAACCCAGGTGATGAATCACGCTCAGGATTGCGGGGTTAGGGTGTTTGGGGAGCAGCTGGGTAGGAGTTGGTGAATGCTCCTTACCCTGTCTCAGTCAGAGGTGTACCAGGATTTAGGCTGTGGGCTTCAGAGCCGATGCCGGGGTCCAGCCCTTGGAGGCAGTGGGGTCGGGGTCCCTCAATAGTTGTGGATTGAGACAGGTCACGAGAATACACTCACACCACACGCAGTGTTGAAGTGCATCTGTTTCTTTTTCAGTTGTTGTTTTATACTATTTTTTTTTTTACAATGGGGCATATAGAACAGGAATTTTTACAGACTTGTTTTTCTAAAGGTTATCTTCAACCAGTTAAGGTTACAACACATATATAAAAATTCTTTTCCATTAGTTAAAATCTTTACAATTTTGTTTAGCCCCGTTAAGCAGTGTTCTATCTTATCTCAGGTAGTTAGCGGGTTCCAGGTGGGACCAGGTAGTAGCTATTTAGATAAACTAGCAAAGCCTGTTTCTAGACTAATGCTTGTAAAAGGTTATTGCTTTTTTTCAGCTAAGAGATCAGTATCTGACAGGCCACATGTTTCTAAGAAGTTTTCTTTTATAATTAATATAAAAGCTTTTGCACCCAAAGCACCCAAAATTTCCAGAATATAATAATGCAAAGTGGGATATGCCACGCATTCCTTCTTTTGGAATCGACTGCCTTGCAGGACTCCAGCGGACTGAGCCTTGCTCAAGATCCAGCTATTAAGGTGCTGTGGCAAGTGGAGTCAGTGGTTTATAAGGCTCTGGCCTGGGTGGAAATGTGAGGGGGCACCAGAGTACCTTCCCTGCAGCAACTGCTCCTTCAGCTGCTCCAAAGTGGTAGCGTTGACTCCCAGGCTCCACACGTCTATCTCAAGGACATATCCTTGGCCCTGGTGGGTCTCTGGGGAACAGTAGTGGGCAGTGCTACAGGCAGTGGTCAGCTTCTGCCCAGCAGTGAGACGGTAGCTCAGTCCAAAGTCAATGACTTTGAGTTTCCCTTCTACATCTAGGAGGATGTTCTCTGGCTTCAGGTCCCTATGAAGGATGCCCTTCTCCTGGCAGTAGCACACCTCACTCATGACCTGCCTGAACACCCTCTGGGCCTCCTTCTCCTCTATGCCAGCTGACTGCCAGATGCCGCACAGCAGCGTCCCCGGCTCATATGCTCCATCACCATGTAGATGCAGTCAGCCGTGTCTATGATTTCAAAAAGCTGGACCACATTTGGGTGCTTCACTGTCCTCATGCTGTCCATTTCAGATCGAAGGAATGGGTTGTCACTAAACATAGGTAAGACCTTCACAGTCACCTTGGTCCCAGTGAGGATATGGGGGCCAGTTTGACCCAGGCAAAACCACCCTACCAGTGTCCCTCAGGACCGCATAATTGTCCATGATGTTCTCCTTGCAGGGAGAACTGGCCACGAGGCATGGCCTGGCCTCTCTACTCTGTCCATGAAAAGCTGCAATAGCAACAAATGATGCTAGCTAAAAGAAACAAAACAACAACAAACCAACAAGCAAAAGTACAGCAAAGCAACAAACCCAAATAAACAAAGACAAACACACAACAACAGCAAAACAACAAAGCCAAAAGCTCAAACCAACAAATCAAATCCAAGCCACCAAGTTACCAAACCACTAACTATCCTGGAGTCCGACAGGTCACCACCAAGAGCTCCCTGTACTAATGGATAAAATCCAGCCATAGTGAGGGCCTTATGTAGCTGGTGCTGGAGATGCCATCACAATGGCTCCTTGTGAGGTCAAATCTCTGGATTTGGTCAACAGGAATTCCATATATTAAGAAACGTGGATTCAAATATTAAGAAACATGGGGAACATTTTAATGGCAGAAATCCTGATCTAATAAGTGCCAGAAACAGAATTTAATTAATGGGATTTCTAGCTTAGTGGTACACATCTGCAATCCCAGTTACTCTGGAAGGCTGAGACAGGGGTTCAAGACCAGCCTGGGCACCATGGTGAAACCCCATCTGAAAAACATATATATAAATTGATGAAATTTCTGTTGACCAAATACAGAGATGTTAAGATTTAAAACCTCCTAGGAGAGCAGGTTCAACCTAAAATTGAAAGGAATGACTAAGGGCAAAAGCATTTCTTATAATTCATGTGTTATGTTTATTAAATCTCATAACTGCCTTTCAAGGTAGCTTTTGTGGTTTGGATATGGAAGGGCCCCCGGAAAAACTCATGTGTTGGCAATGCTGCAAAGTTCCAAACAGACTAAAAATTTAGGGGGGGGGTTGCTTTTTCAAAACAATACTTGTCATTTTTAGATAGACTTTATCTCTTAGAATGGTTTCAGGCTCAGAGCAAATTTTGGTGAAAAAGTACAAAGATTTCCCATATACACCCTGCCCACACACTTAGAACCTCCCCATCATCCACATACCCCACCAGAGTGCCACAGTTGTCATAGCTGACTAGCCTATGCTTACAAATCATTCTCACCCAGGATCCATGGTGTATATTAGGTGTACATTAGGGTTCACTCCTAATGTTGTACATTCTATGAGTTTGGACTAATGTGTGATATGCATCCACCATTATTGTATTGTACAGAATAGATTAATTGCTGTAAAACTCTCCAGTACTCCTTCTATTCATCCACTCCTCCCTCCCCTCAACCCCTGGCAAGCACTCATCTTTTTATCATCTTGATAGTCTTGCATTTTCCAGAGTGACATGTAGCTGGAATAATACAGTATGTAGCCTTTTCAGATTGGCTTTTTGCACTAATGTACATTTTTGTTTTCTCCATGTTTTTTGCAGCTTGTAGCTCATCTCCCATGGGCTTTGGATTTAGCCAGATGACAATAATAGTGACCTTTAATTTATGAATTAGAATCTACTGGGTGATTTCAAAAAACTGTCTCATCTTAACTTTCAAACAACTCTACCAGTCAGGCAGAATCAGTGCCTTCATACTCACTTTATAATGAAGTGGAAGTTAAATTATCTAAACAAATTAATTAGTGTCAGTCTCCATCAATGGCAAGACCAGGATTCAAACAGAAGCTATTTAACTTCAGCGCCATCCCTTAACCAATTGGATAGACTATTCTGTGGCTAGTTTAAAGCCTTTCTATGCCGTTTGACCAGCTGTGTGGTTCTTGGTATGTTAACTTCTTTAAGACATGGTTTTCTACATCTTTCATGAAGTGGGGGACCCTATCTACAGCGTGCTTGGGAGCACTGATGGAGCTATTTTCTGCAAAGTTCCTAACACAGAGCCTGATACACAGTAAAGGCTCATTCATTATCTAGTATGACCTGCTCAATTTATAGATAGGAAACCAGGCGTGGGAGAGGCCAGAAAGCTTGCCAGAGGAGCACTGAGTGTCAGAGGGAAGACTGCCAACACCCTGATTTGGACTCAGAGCACTGAACGCTAAGGACTTCTGACCAGCTGTCTTGCTTGGAAGCTCCCTGTCTAGGGATGGAAAAATTCTTTGATGCGGCCCCAATGCACTTGTGAGCCACTCAAAATATTCCCTCTTCTGGCAACAAATAACTTGCAATGTCATTACCTGCCTGATGCCTTTTGAAGCAGCACCGATCCCAAGAGTGCTCTGTCACGGGAATGACAGTCCCTCATGTTGTACATCTCCCAGAAGCTGACACTCTGCTTTTGTGTTTTAAAAGGCCCAAGATAGATCACAGAAAGTGCCAGTTCATTTTGGAAACCGGAAGGTTTACTTTAGGCCATCCTACACTGGAGTGGGGAAAAATGTCTGATAATATTTATTCCGTTTTTTCCCCTCATTTCATTCCGTCTCAGCTGTGGTTTGGTTGTAAAAAAAAGTTCCAAAAGAAGTTTTGATTTGGGATGGTTCTAAATCTGGGAAGAGGATGGTTTTAAATCTGGAAATCATGGTGCCTTGGATGCAGATTAACGGATGATGACTGTGGGCAGGACTCTGGAGAATGGCTAGATCCGAGGCCTTTATTCTTGGAGTTGTAGGGGGCCCAGGGGATTCCTCAAGAGCCCCTGTGTGCAAGGGTGAGTGTGAGAAAGGACAGGGCAGGAAATTGATCTTGCACTCCAGCCCTTACCAGGATAACTCTCTCTTTATCTGCTTTACATATAGAGCTTGCTCTATCTAGGAGAACCCCATTATCTATATGAGATATGTTCTAACACCCTCAGTGGATGCCTAGAACCGTGGATAGTACTAAACCCTAGATATACTATGTTCTTTTCTATATATACATGCCTATTGTAAAGTTTAATTTATAAGTTAGGAAATTAACAATAAGTAGAAGATTAATAATATGTAACAATAAAATAGAACTATTATAAAACATGGTAATGAAAGTTATATGAAACTTTCTCTCTCTCTCTCTGTCTCAAAGCATGTTTCTTGTGATGATGTGAGCTGATACAGTGTCCACATGATGAAATGAAGTGTGTTGAATAATGTGGGCATTATGACTTAGCATTAGACTACTACATAAGGGCTAACTGAACACAAGGACTGCAATACCATGACGGTCATTCTGATAACTGAGATGACTACTGACTAACAGGCAAGTAGCATATACAGCATGGATACGCTGGACAAAGGGAGGTTCACATCTTGGAAAGAATGGAGTGGGGGTAGTGTCAAATTTCATCATACTACTCAAAACAATGTGGAATTTAAAATTTATGAATTGCTTATTTACAGAATTTTCCATTTAATATTTTCAGACCACATTGACCAACTGAAACCATGGGAAGTGAAACTGAAGAAGATGAATCTGTGGTTAAGGGAGGACTATTGGACTCCATTGGAGAAAGGATTCTGGGGATAAAAAAACAAAAATGTTTAAGAACAGCCAGGTGTGGTGGCATGCACCTGTAATCCCAGTAGTTGGGAGGCTGAGACAGGAGGACCACAGGTTCTCAGCCAGCCTCAGCAATTTAATGAGTCCTTCTGCAACTTAGTGAGACCCTGTTTCAAAAATAAATAATAAAATAGGGCTGGGGTTCAATCCCCAGTACCACAAAAACAATTTTTTTTAAGAACTACAGATATAGTTTAACTTTCTTTTCTTACAGATGGGGAAATTGAGGTCCAAATAAGAGAAATGGCTTGTTCCATATACAGGAGAAACCCCTTTCCAGAGCTTAGACTAGAACCCAAGTCCTGACACCCTATAGGATCTGTTGGGGTTTTTTCCCCACTCAAAAGACTGTGAGTTTACTTTCATTCTTGATCTTACTTCCAGAACAGGGATTGGTAAACTTGTTCTATAAAGATCTAAATCATAGCTAGGTGCAGTAACACATACCTGTAATCCCAGTGCTTGAGAGGCTGATACAGGAGGAGTGCAGATTCAAAGCCAATCTCAGCAACTTAGTGAGACCTTGTTTCAAAGAAAATATAAATAGAGTTGGGGATATAGCTCAGAGGTAGAACACCCCTGGTTTTAATCCTCAGTGCAAAAAAATATAGATCGTAAATATTTTCATTTTCACAGGCTGTGAAGTCTGTCAGCTATATAGCTACTCAATTCTGTCCTTGTAGTGTAAAGCAGCTGGAGACAATATGTAGACAGATAAGCATGTCCGTGTTCCAGTACAACTTTATTTACAAAAATAGGCCTCAGGTCAGACTTGACATGTGGAATGTAACTTGTTGACCCCTCTTTTACATTATTGATTTCTTTTCTGTTTTCTTCTCCTTCTCTTTCTTCTTCTTTGCTGTGCTGGTGGTTGAACCCATAGCCTCATGCATACTCGGTAAGCACTTTGCCAAAGAACAACACTCCCAGTTCTAAATGATCAATTTCTGTAGCTGGAAGCTCAGAGTCTTGCTGGAGAGATGGACAGCAGATCTAGACAGGAAACAATGGTGCTGTAGTAGAGGGTCACCCAGGGGGGAGATGACAACTTGTGCCTGAGATCACGAGTGTGCCATCTGGGAGGGCTTCAGAAAGAGAACTCTGAGTCAGCCTGGGGTGAGGTTACCATATTTAGAGGAAGACCATCGCAAGAGGAGGACTCAACATGAGAAGAACTCCAGGGGCTAGGAATGTGAGGGTCAGAGGCTTGGCAGGTGGTAAAGGTCTTGCAGGGAAGGGCAAACTTTATTCTTATGGGCGACCGGAACCATTTACATCGTTTTAAGCAGGAGTGTGGCGTGATCATTGGGCACTTCATAGAGATCAATATGGCCCCACGGAGACTGGGATAGTTTGGGGCAGGGACACATGTTAGGAAATAACTGAATTGGCCCAGATAAGAGACAATGGGACATATTCAGGGACAGTCAGCATGGTTCCCTCTTCCTCGCATAAATTTCTATTAAGGAGGGTCGCCATCTCTCCTAAGTGACACAGGCTTGTTGCTTAAACTTATTGATTACTGACTCCAAGCCAGGAGACGTCAGTCGAGTGCCTGTGTATTTCTCATTAGCTGTGTGGACTTGGAAATGTCGCTTAGCCTCCCTGAGCTCCTGGAGCAGCTCTACTTTGAATGTACTAACACCTGCTGCCAAAGATTGTTGCAAAGATTAAACAGGATAAGGTATTAAAGCTCCACTTTAAATCCTATTTTTAATGTATAAATACATAGCAAAGTGTTTTTCTTTTAATATAAACTGAATTCTCAAAGAGATTAAACTTGAAGAGGGATTTATCCTCCCAGTGATGGGCCCTGTTCTTGAAGTTGTAATCCACTGAGGAAATGGGGGATCATTTAGACATTTCTCATGGATCGCTAGGAGAGTCTCAAAGGCCTGAGAATGGATTTTAAGATGTCTCCGAGGCCAGAATTTTAATAAAATGTACATTCCTTGTAAATTACATTGCTCATACAAAAAAAATTCTCCTTCTGCTACAAATAGAGATTGCTGCTAACATCAATGCCAAATGAGGATTGCATTATTTTAAATTTGATTGATGTTGTTCTCTTGTGCATTCCTGAAAGAAATATCGTGAAGTCAGGTGACTCCATGCTCATCTTAAGTGATTCTTAGCGAGGTGGTTATTCAATAAAAACATTCTCCTTAAATGTGCAGGAGGCGCCCTTACAACTAGATTCAATTTCATGCTGAAGGGTGTGAATATTCATTTTCCCCAATTGTTACCGAGAGTCCAATTCTAATTTGTTTGCTATTTCTGTTAATACCGAGGCCTACTTAGTCTACCCATTGAAAGTCCTTAAGAATATTAACAGGGACTCCTCATAGAATTGCTACAGAGTTTTTAAATGTTTGTGAATTACCCTGACAGGCTTTTAGTTTTAACTCACATTAAGTAGATTTCATTATTAACAAGAATATGTGCAAATTAAAATGAAGCCATTAACATCTTAAATATAAAAGAGAGCAAATTTGAAAAAAATTGGGAAAATGCCTTCTGAAAAAACAAAAGTCAAAATAGAAAGAAAAACCAAATTTAACCATACTACGAAAAAGCATACTGATGGTAGTTACAACCAAGTATCAAGAAATATTAATTAAAAGAAAGTGCATTGGACTGAAATTGTGGGGCATAAGTTCCTGTTTTAGGTCAAATTTCCACCAACCAAGTTGTTGACAG
The DNA here is from genome assembly GCA_004027655.1 of Graphiurus murinus. Taxonomy (NCBI): domain Eukaryota; kingdom Metazoa; phylum Chordata; class Mammalia; order Rodentia; family Gliridae; genus Graphiurus; species Graphiurus murinus. Next base: position 17,746 of record PVLC010001208.1, on the reverse strand, counting down.
ATAGTTCACAATGTGGTCAATTTGCCAAATAACAAATCCAAAGAGCTTACTAAATATACCAAAAAGGTGCTTATTTTGAAACATAAGATGAAATGTTTTGAAAAACAGCTTTAGAAGATTCTAGTAAGCCAGCCATGGTGGTGAGCGCTCGTAATCCCAGACTTAGGAGGCTGAAACAGGAGGATCTCAGGTTCACAGCCAGCCTCAGCTACTTTAGTGAGGTTTTCCACAACCTAGCAAGACCCTGTTTCAAAAAATAAAGAATAAAAAATAGGGTTGAGGGTGTAGCTCGGAGGTAGAAGGCCCCTGGATTCAATCCCCAGTATTGAAAAAAAAAAAAATTCTGGTGAAATTTGAGGTGACAATCTTTCTTTCTGCTTTCAGAACAAGATTTTCAGAATATATTCATCTTATTTCATCACGGCCCCTCATAGCTGGAGTCCAGGGAGTTGAGATCAGAAAGTGTTATAGGTGGATGTAAGATGTCCCCTAGAGAGCTCATTTATTAATATTCAGGGTTGATATGGTGGAGTCATGAGGGTGGCAATCCCAGCAGTGTATTGTCATGGATTTACCTGGGTGGTACCTGGGAGACTGGGAGGGTGTGGCTGGAAGGGGTGGATCCCTGGGGGTGCCGCCTTAGAGATTATCTATGGTCCCTCCTTCCCCTGCTCTCTCTTTGCTTCTGCCCTCTATGATGTGATCACTCTTCCTCTCCCCACTTCCTGCTGCCATGCCCTGAAATCTGCCATCCTTGGCCTCACGTAGACTAAACTTGAAATCGTAAGAAAATAAATATTCTTTCCTATAAGTTACATGGTCAGATCTTTAGATTATGGCTGCAAGAATGCTGGCCAGAACAGAGGTGAACCCTTTGGGGGAGACAGGCAGAGAGAGGGGTCAGCTGAGGACATGGCCTGGGGTGTTTGGTCCATTAATGGGATTATCAAAGACTAGAAGGCAGAGAGTAGGGGCCAGGCTGTAAAAGAAACTTTTCCTCCATGCAGAACACTTCATGGGCCTGCCCCATGGAGCATCTGGACCAGACCAGCTGGACAAGCATTGGATGGCCCTTCTCCAGGGAGATGCTGGGGATGGGGATGAGGGAGAAGGCCAAGCAACAAGGACTCTGGGCTTTGGATCCCCAAATCAACCAGGCCTGCCTCTTCTATCATATGAGGTTTCTTTGTGGGGGGGATGTTTCTGTTATAATAACAGAAACACATTTTGAAATCCGCTAAAAAGATGATCATATAGCCTTTGGAATAAGAGTAGTTAAGACTTCTTGAACACTCACTATACTGTCCTGAGCATTTTGAAGACATTTCATTGGCAGAAGGTCACCATCGTTAGGCTTGGAGTGTGGATAAGCCATGGTTTGAATTCAGAGCTTCTGACTTTTTTTTTTTCTAGAAAACAATACATTCTAGAATATCTGATGGCAAGATGCCAATGGAATACCGTCTCTCTTTTGTTCCTACTCATTTTGGGGCTGATTCTTTAGGGGACTTTTAGGTAGCCTTCAAGACCACTTTGTGATTTGATTAACAGAAGCTCCATGTTTCCCCTTGTCAGCCAGTCAGGCTGCTCCTTGCTCCTGCCGGGGTCTCATGTTTCAGTCTGTGGCCTCTTGCCTCCCGGTCTAGCCAACGCTTTAAGATCCAACCTCAGTCTCATGTTTCCCACAAAACCTTAAGTATACTCACAAGCAGTTGTAGCACAAGAACCACCCCAGGGCATGCTGCCCATGTCCCCGGTGTCATGGATAGTTCTTGCTTCACAGGTATCACCAAGAGAGCCTCCACTGTTGCCTTTCCACAAACAGGGAAACTGAGGCACAAGAGATCAAGCCACTTTCCCTGAGTCACAGAGCTAGTAAGTAGAAGAGCCCTGCTCCAGACACTTTAACGCTTCCTCGGTCTCTCTCTGTGAAGCCCTCACTCCCCTGTCCCGGTGGCAGGGACCTGAGCCTCTTCTAGACTCCTTTAGCTCTTTAAAAATCAGCTCACAATTATTCAGCCCATAACACAGTGTGTTTGCAACAGTAAATTTGCTTTTCCAGAGTATATTTCTCTCCTCTGCAGCTAGGGTGTGAGGCTCCTGAGGGGCCTATTCGTCACGTCCTTCCATGGTGTCACCGCTGAACTGGGCTGAGGACTCGAAGACCCAAGGCATTCTTTAGGAGTCCGACCGGCGTTTGCAGTCGTTTCTGGTAAATGATGGCTTTCGGCTTGGTTTTATTGATTACCGCGGGGATTTGTTTTCTGTTCTGCTACATAAATGTCTTCATGGGATAATTGCAGCAGTGTTTTAGGGAAGGCTGGCACTTCATTGAGTCGGCCCCTTTGGTTTAGCATCCGTCACACCTGTCTCTGGTTAAGATGGCGGTGGTGGCTCAGGGTCTCTTCTCCATTCCGGCTCCTCCACCCTGGTGGACAAACTCACTTTACTCCTCTATAGCAATGTGATTGTCTAAGCCAGTTTCCCCAACACTAGACCCCCAGATCCTGTGACCATTCCTCATGGGGCCTAGCCATGTTCTATGTACCCTGCTCAGCACTACTCATTGATGTTTTAGGGAAAAGATTTAGGGCCACATGCTTGTCTTTCATGAGGATGCATTTTAGCCATAGACAGAAAATGCAGGAGGAAGAGGCCAAGGAGATCCATGGCACCTGCCGGCACAGGGAGGGTGCCCCTCTGGATACAAGGAGGGGACATTGGGGCAGAAACCTTACTTTTTTCCTCTGCATTAAGGAAATTCCTAGATCTCAGGAATCTGTGACTGTGATAGGTTACAGGACAAAGGGGAACTAAGGGTACAGATAAAATTAAGGATAATCTGTGACTGGTCTTGGATTATCCAAGGGCCCATTGTAACCTCCAAATTCCTTAAAGGTAAAAGAGGAAATAGGAAGAGATGTCAGAGAAGTAGCAGCTTGAAGTATCAGCTCAATGTTGCTGGCTTCAAAGAGGGAGGAAGGGGCCATATGGCAAGGAAAATAGGTAGTTTCTAGAAGTGTGAAAAGACAGGGCAAGAGATTCTTCCCTTGATCTTCTGGAAAGCAATGCATGCTGCTGACACCTTGGCCTTCACCTGTGAGTACCATGGCAGGCTTTTGACCTACAGGACTTTAGGATGATACATTTACATTGCTTTTATGCCACTTATTTGGGTGCTCATTTGTCACAGCAGCAAGAGAAAACTAATACAGTCTATAAACCTTAACATTTCAAATTTATGATTTTTTTGTCAATTGGAGGAAGAATTCACATCTTGGAGCTTATAAATCATTGTTTTACAGATTCAGAACAGTGTCCTGGACTGCAAAGGTGAGTGCTTCCCTTTTTGTTCCTTATTCTGGTTGGCAGAGCTGCTTTCTAGTGGTTTTCAAACCTTGCTAGAATTTCCTTAGGATGTATGAAAAATTAAGTTCTGTTCAACTGGCCATTCTGGTTTTTCCTCTTCAAACTCTTTGAAGAGTCATTTTCATCTGTGAACCAACTTTGTTAAAATTGTGAAAGATAGCCATCATTGCTAAGAAAAGCTGCCATGGTGTTGCCATGGGAACAATTGTTTTAAAATCAGGAATAACAAGCTCTAACTGTAAAGAGCTAAGGTACGGAAGGCAGAGGAGATAGCAACTCCTTACCTTCTCCTCATTAGGAGGAAACATCCTGAGTTTTCTTGCCAATTCCAGGAGTTCAGCAGACATTGCTCTACTGCTCTAGAAAGGGAAATAGTAAATGCATGAGTTTTGGATTCATACAGTTTTGGGCCTGAATTCCTGATTCACCTCATGGCCATCTACAAGAGCTACAATAATCTTTAGAGTTACACTGGGACTCCACTGTGTTCATCATGGAATGAGGACCAAAATCATATTTACCTGCAGGAGGTGGTGTCATATCTTGAGAAGAGATATACAATTTGCCCAGCACAGTGCCTGAAAGGCATTAAGAATGCGATACCTGGTAGCACTACTCTGTGGAGACAAGACTGTGGTTGCAGGGGGCTAGATGGGGCTTGCTAATCCAACCTAGAGAAAGATTTTTCAATCCATCAGACTCTAAGGAGTCCTCCTGTGTGTGACTGACAGGCAGCTCAGCCCACATGTAACCTGCTTTGAATTAGCACAACTGAGCTGGTCTAGACCCTACACAACAAGGGGATCAAGTGCTTCTGCACTTGGCTGTTGTGTAGTGCCATCCAACTTCAACAGGCTTACTGTGAGTCTGTGCCTTTCCTTCCTTGTGGATCAAGAACAAGGAGCTGTGGATGGGCACTGCTGGGTGCACCAGGTGGGAGGAGCCCTGGTGTAGATGGAGGTCCAGTCATGCTGGGATGTTGCTGTTTGCTATCTCTGATTTCAGTCATGGTTGAGAAGGGCTGGAGGATAGAGGGAGCTATGATTAGGATATCCTGTCATGAAGGTTAGAAACAGGCATGGAGAGTTTGAAGACTGGTTAACCAGTGCTAAGATTTAAATATGGTTTGTCCCCTGGGACTCATGCAGGAGTTTAATCCTAAAGTCACATGTTAATGGTATTGAGAGGTAGAAACTTGATCCATCTGTAGTAATTATAGTGTTTGTAGTATACAGTGGTTAGAGGTGGGGCCTTTGGGGAGTGATTAGGTTTAGATAAGGCCATTAAGGCAAAGGCCCCATGATTGAACCTCGGTGGTTTTAGAAGAGGGATAGAGACCACTCAGCTATAGACACATGAGCTCCTTGTCTCTTGCCTTGTGTTGTTCTGTGCTGACTTGGGACTCTGCCAGCAAGAAACCATCAATGTGGCTGAGCTGATGCCAATGCTAAGCCCTTGAAACTCCCAAACCATAAGCTTTTCTTTATAATGCTATCTTGTCTCAGGTATTTCTTTATAGTAAGAAAAATTTGACTAATACAACCCATTTGCCAAGGTATTACCATGAAAGGAAAGGTCCTACTGCATTGGAGGAGCCCAAACTACCATGCAAAGCTAGGAAGGTAGCCAAATGTTGGATGAAACTGGGAAGACTGGGTAGGAGAGAGACCAGAGGGAGGACCAAGTGTCAGCAGTGGGAAAGAATGGATACAAAGGGCAGAGGAGGTGGCCTTGGAGCAGCTCCTTCCTGTGTGGGCATGTGGTCCTGACTCAGCAAACCCAGGGTACCATGGAGAGATGCCTGAGCAAGCTGGCCACTAGCTCAGCCCATTAGAAAAACCCAGCTTGCCACTAGCAAGTAAAATACTCTACCTTCTTTTAAGACCCTTGGGGTAAGTTTTTGTCTGGGCTCAGAGTAAGGAAACTATTGGACTTCTATGTAGTATATGCCTAATATACTAAAGTTTACTATATCTATAGCATAATTTATAATCAAAATAGTACAACTCTATTATACTAAAGTTTAAAATATCTGTAGCACAATCTATAATTAAAATAGTACAACTCTGCAAAGTGAAAGACAAACACAAGAAAAAGCTGGGCACGGATCCCACTGCTATTTACATTTTGGAACATATGTCCTGTCTGAGTTCAGAGTCATCACTGGTATGGAAACCAGTCCTTGACCTTCCCATTCAATGTTCCCAGCCAGATACTCAGGCTGGCAAAAGCTTCTAGGGAGGATTTCCCCTTGGAAATATAATTGCATTGTGGGAATAATTAAGGAGACCAGACAAATGTACAGGCTATCCCCCCTCTTTTCCTCGACAACAAAGAAACCCAACAACATACAACCTAAAACTGGACCAATGATGGGTTCTTTTAAAACTGGCTTCTCACAGCCATTAGCTGGCTATTTGCTGTTAGCCCATTTCAATGAATCCTGGAGTTTTTCAAGCAAAGTTATTTGGCTCAATAGTCCAAGGCTTGGATGACAGCAAAGGTAAGAAAAAGAACATCAAAGAGCAATTTAATATGTTAAATAGTTATTGAGTTACATCTCTTCTTGCACAGAGGGCACGAAGAAAGTGGAATTGTTTCATTAGTTTAAACTTTTATTAGTATGTAATTATGCAGTGATTTGGAGCCTACAGGGTATCTGGAGAATGTTTTACTATATCTAACATAACTAATGAAGTTGCATACTCTACCATTAGCACATCTATTCTTTCAGCTAATATTCACTGAGCACCAACTTTGTGCAAATAACAAATATCAAGGAGCAATACTGGGTTATAGCTCAGTGTTAGAGCACCTGCCTAGCCTACATGAGGCCCTGGGTTCCATCCTCAGTACTGGGGAAGGAGGGGAATTCATGGGTCTTATCTTCTAGCAGCTCCTGTTTTGGTGGGGAAATATTACACTGGATCAAAGTTGTGATTTGCTTCTCTGAGAGCTTCAATAACACAAAGAAGGAACTAACTAAGGCGGCTAAAAGAGCAAAGGATGGGGTCCCCAAATGACTGGAGTTCCCCCAGAGGCGTGGAGAGAAGCAGACAGGGAGATCAAGGTAGTGATAGCAAGTAGCACAAAGATCACTGTTGGTCTGAGTTACTCTGTGTGTGTCTGGAGGGTTGAATGGAGAAACCAGAAGGGAGAGTAGCTTCCAGCTGTGACTAGTCTACGGGATGGCTCAGCCCCTTGTTTCCACACATTAGTATGCAGCTCCTCTTATTCAATTTCTGTATGTATTCCCTGGCATCGGTTCTGTTTTGTGGACTGGATACAGCTGAGAGATCATGGAAGAAATTCAGTGGTTGGTAAGTGTTCAATAAATGTCAGCTATTTTTATTATCAGTATAACTGGCTGCCATATTTCTATAAAGTTACAGTCACTTGAATTTTTGTGTGTTTCTTAGAGAGCAAGCATAGAAGCTTTACAGCTACAGAGAAATAGCCCCACTTTGGATTAAACCTTTTAATTTTAATCCCTATGTAAATCTCTTTGCGGGGCATCAGACAAGAGATAATCTTTCCTCATGAAAACTTGCCTTGAGGGAACTGTGGCTTCTGTCCTGCTGAGCACAGAGGCCTCGGCCTAGCACTCAGCTCCCAGGGGGCTATGAACCAGGCTGCCATGTTTCCTCAGGGGACAGGCTAGGATCTTGCCACTGTGAGTTCCTAAGCAGGGAAAAAATATACCCTCCTCCCCCGCATCCCTTCAGAAAAGAGTGGATGCAAAATGAATTTCAAAGTATGTGCATGCAAAGTCATTTGGTTGGAAAGGCGTCCCTTCAGCTCTTCTCTTGGTGGGATATTGCTGATGTGTCTGGAATCACTGTAATACAAACACCAGGCCATGATATGTAAACCCATAACATTTATGCTTTGAAATGTCAGACCTTTGAGTTTAAAAACAGGCTTTAAAGAGCTTGAGAACCTGGCAATTAATCAGTACTCTTTGCTCAGATGGAAAGTGCAGAATGGGTTGTTGTGTCTCCATACACAGATGGATATGGCTGGATATAATTAGTTTTTCTCTCTGGTACTCAAACACCCATTTGTCTGATTCCTCCCACTGCCCCTTCCCATTTAGTAATTTATTGTTTGGCATTTTGTAAATATGGCTCAGTACTTCAGAGGGTTTTCAAGTCACTTTTTTATATTCAGAACAAAATCCTCTGCATTTTTTTTTTTTTTTTTACCATAGTAAGAACAAGTTCTTATTATCTTACAGTCACTAATAAACTAATAGATCCACAGTCTGGATTCTGTCCCTTGGTCTCCTGGTTTCTGTCTGAGCAAAAGGTAGGAGGCCTGTAGCCTGGTTCCTTTAATTAGTGTCTGGAATTTGCTGTGCATATTTGTCCCATTCCATGGAAATTCCACCCTAACTTGGTTCCTAGGGCTCATTTATTCCATAGTCGGGATGCATTTATTGATTTCTTACTCTGTGTTAGAGACTAAGGGCATATTAGTCCATTTTTTTAAATTTCTATAACAAAATACCTGTGGCTGGTGCTTTATAAAGAAGCTCATAATTAAAGAGGCTGAAACTCCAAGGTCAGGCAGCCCCACTGATTCGGCTTTTGGTGAGGCCCCCCTTGGCTGTGACATCATGGCAAAGGCACCATGGCAAGAGAGATCACACGGTGAATCACCAAGCCAGAGAGAGGGGAAGTGACAGACTCACTCCTTTACAATACCCTCTTGTGAGAACTAACTGGGTACCATAAGAGCTCTGTTAACTCCTTCTGAGGGCAGTCCTCTCAATAATCTCTCAGTAGATTCCACCTCTAAAAGGTCTTACCATATTTCACATTGTCACACTGGGGATCAAGCTCCCAAAAGAAAACCCTTTGCAGGAACACATTCAAACCATATCCAAACCCTAGCATAGGATATGGAGAAAAAGAAGCAAGCATTGCTGACCTAAGGAAGATGCTGGCCTATGCAGAGGCAGAGATAAAAAGATGGCAGCCCGGATGGGCAGCCAGCACAGCCTGGCTAGTAGTAGAGGCTGACACAGACACTTTGGGATACTTTTTAAAAATTGGCCATTCTCTTGTTTAAGATTCAGATAATATATATATATATATTTTTTTTGCGGTACTGGGGATTGAACTCAGGGGCATTCTACCTCCGAGCTACACCCCCAGCCCTATTTTTTATTCTTTATTTTTGAAACCGAGTCTCACTAAGTTGCGGAGTGCCTCACTAGGTAGCTGAGGCTGGCCGCGAACCCGGATCCTCCGGTCTCAGCCTCCCGAATGCTGGGATTACAAGCGTGCGCCA